>CM042694.1:437392857-437432857 GCA_023614405.1 Avena insularis | reverse complement strand
GTGGAGATTTTAGGGTCCACCCTAAGTCAGTTCGAATCTGACGAGTCGCAACCATCTTATTTGAAAGCTCATCGAGCGAGGTAGAAGAAACTAACGAAAGAAACCGAGAAGGTTCAAATCCAGCAGGAGAAATAGCATAGTAGATGGTCTTGACTGCCAACCTTTCTCAATCAATAAAGCGGGAGGACCAATGAGGACAAAAGTAGCACCTACTTTGTCTTTGTATCGAATCTCGCTTCTAATGGGTGCCTTTACTACCTTGAGACCGGCACTGCGAGGCTCGCTATAATGAAACTACCCTTCTTGTCCTATGGATTGGCTTGAGCTCTATCGACACAAGAGGCTTCCAATGGTAGTGCAGGATTTTGTTGATCCTTTCGTCAGTTGGAATGCAGCATCCATAATTGTGATTTCCCCTTCCCCAGATGCGAAGAAATGACCGATATCACTAAATCCGCCTGGAAAGAGAGCATGAGTTGTTGGATTTCTCGTATAACAAGCAGTTGGCCTCTTCCTCTACAAGGAGTCGAGATTTTCCTACTTGCTTTCTACCAGTTGTATATGTGGACTTGTTCTTACTTTTTGACATTCGCCTCGACGGTACTCGTAATAACTGACAATATAGGCGCAAGCCGTATTATTATAGAAAGGGGGACCTATTGAATGAAACCCTCAATGTAGAATCACGAAGTGATGCCAAAGGGAATGTAACTATACTACGCTTTTATTGATTCGAAGACACGGTACCGTAAAAAACTGCCTGTGAACCAGGCGATCACTACTCACTTTTGCTACCTTAAAAATACTCACTCGAGACAATCTTGCCAATGCTTTTCAAAGACAGAAGAAAGACGAAGCGAACAAAAGAAAAAGATGAAAATGCACTTTCTTTGAAGACAGAGTCAGCCCCACCAGTCATGGCAGATGACAGAACCCCGAGATAGGGATGTGATTGAAGCTACTCGGATGCCTCTCACACAGGAAGGGCCCTTCGCCCAAGTAAACTAAATGAGCCGTATCACTATCTTTAGTTGTGTGTTTTTTCGATGTTGCACCCTCCAAAGATCCTCTTCTGGGAATCAATGATTGGTTTTGTACATGAGAAGCTCTTTCAGGAAACAACAGAACCTCTTAAAGACGTAATTCGTTTAAGTGATCCCTGTTTCTAGAAATTGTTGAAGAACGTTCCACTTCATGGGGTTTGGAGCTTGCCACTCAACTTAATTGAGGCTTCCGTAAAGCCAATGTGAGTAATTAGATGTGGGCTGCCCATCAAGGTGTGTCCGCCTTCCGTCTTGCTCTTTCTTGTTCTTCCTGTCGTCCGGATGTATTGGAAAGATACTTCTGTTTTTCTTCAGCTATCCTTTCACTTCCTATCCTACCGCATTTGAAGAGGAGAGCATGTGCAACACCAACAAGTACCCTATTTGTGTACCACTAAGGGGAAAGCAAACGGATCAATCACTAGAGACAACTTTGTTTCTTGATAACATTGAAGCCTTGACTTGAATCAAATCAGTACATTGATATCGCTCCGCATTGAATTGATAAAAAGCATTAACGGATTGTGGAGGATCAATAGACTCTGCCGTCGATAGATAGAAAGATGCTTCAATTGCCCATAAACTATAGACATTCATTAGCTAGAGTTGGGTGTTTGGCGTTAAGGAAGACCGATCATACGTATTCGAGTTCTCAAGTCTGGGTCTAGTCGAGAGACCATGGCTCTGAGGGACGCGGTTGGCTTCACCTACTTGCTCCTCTAGGTATCCATAGCAAGCAGAAGATTCGAGAAGGAGTGAATTGATTGATCATGGTAAGAAGCCCCGAGGGGGAAGCTAAAGCACACTCTTTCACGTTGTCACCCGCCTGTTTCTTAGACCCCTCTTTCCGTTTCCTTCTCGGGACACAAGTGATACGAAAAGCAGTCTTCTTCACAAGCCGAAGAGGTTATTCAGCCGGGGGATCGAAATCCAATCATCTCGTCAAAAAATGGGAAGTCTTGTCGATATGAATTGATCTTCAACCCAATGCTTCGATTTCAATCTTGACTTCTTTCTTGGATGCCTGAAGTTTGTGGTCGCATTTCATCAAAGGAAAAGTGGGCTGTACCCACATGAAGAAAAGAGTTGCTCGTGTAAAAGCAATATCTTCTATTTGACTTATCTAGCCGTGTCTTGCACATACTCGACTCGGTGAATGGTTCATCTTCGATGGGCATGGTCCTTTGGATGTAAGAGATCTCGTTTGCTGGTCGGGCCCTTCATGAGTTTAGATCTCTATGTATGAATCTCTTATGAAATCCCATACTTTTTCTCATTTCAGAATGATCAAAATACTGTTTGACTTCTGCGTGACAATTCTTGCATTTCGTTTGTTGCTTTGCATGAACATTTAGATATTGGAAAGCGAACTCCCTTAATTAGGAATTTCATAGATAGAGAAGGACGGGCAAAAAGAGAGAGACTGACTAACTATCCGAATCAATGCTGATTGACGACTAAATAAATAGCCGGAAGCAACAAGTGCACGAGAGAGAAAGAGGGGATCCAACTAAGGAAATGCAGTACCTGTTATGTCGGAGCTAATCATGCAAAGCTAGCGTAGCGCCAACCGTCGAAGTGAATGAATTCGAAAGAACGAAGAAGTAAGGAAATGAGACAACTCTTTCTTGAACAATTTCATAAGCAGATCTTCCCCTCCACACCAATCACGAGTTTTTTTATTGCTCTCGTATATCGTCGTCATGCCCTTAATGATAGGTTTTGAAAAAGATTTTTCATGTCATTCCCATTTAAGTTCGATTCGGATCCCTCTGTTGTTTCCCTTTCGTCCCGAACCTTTTCCTCGAAATGATAAAGAATCTGGTACACTCGAATTGTATTATTTAAGTGCTTATTGCTTGCCAAAAATCCTACTTCTACAATTGGTAGGTCACCGGGTTATTCAAATAAGTCGTGTTTTCGCTTTTCCCATGTTACAACTTCCATACCAATTCGATCGATCCGGAATGGATCGGTTAAACATTCTATTAGGGAGCCCGGTCTTGACTCTTCTTTGTGGTATTCATTCTCGTTCGGCTCTTGGAATCACATCCAGCAGTGGTTGGAATGGCTCACAAAATCCAACCACTTCACCTACTTTATTGCCCCCAACCGTTTCCCGTACCTCTATAGAAACAGAAGGGTTTCATGTTCTTTCATCGATTGGGTATTCCTCTCCTTTTGTATATCTTTATCCAATTTCGGTCTCGATTAGTTCACAAGATTGAATGGCCAAGTCATGGAAAAGCCGTTATTCGATTGTTTTAAAAGAATGTTGAGCCGGGCCCGGGTATGTAAGTTCCGCGATGTACAAACAAGGATTGATTTGACTTCCGCACCTAGGTTGGGGGGTAGGTGAAGGTGGGGGGTTCTATTTAGGAAGAGGAATAGAATCTCATTCATGTGTTCATGCTAACAGAAGAGCGGATCCAATACACATAAGACTTTTTTCTCAGGAAATTCCGAATGATGAATTTGGGATGTCATGCCCCACAAGTTAGTTGCCCAAGTGCTCCCTAGGAGGGCAGTCTACCACAAGATAGAGTTTGAGCCTGGAGCTAAAGCCCCAACCCCTCCATTTTAGGTTGAGCTCAGGAAATCTTTTCTGGAAGTCATATCGGCCAGATAAGCCTCTGACGGCTCCATATTGATTTTTCCCCTGTTTTCTTTCAGAAGAAGCGGAAGCCATTTTGCATTGAAACTCGGTATAAGCAGAGTCATCTCCTGAGAAAGACTTATTTATTATTTATACAAGATTTCAGAGAACATAGTGAAGCCCTCAAAGCGCTAACAAAGTCGTAAGTAGAGAAGTTTTCCAAAAAGAAACCTCGTTTTTCCATTAAGTGTGCATTGTCTGATGAAGAATAATGGGGGAGCCAACTCAATAACCTAGCGGAGGAACCGTCCGGACTTGAAATTAGGATGCAACCCTTGCATTTCGTTCTTTTGTTCTTTACTCGATTTTTGCTTTAGCACTCACTTCCTTTGGAATAAGGGAATTTTGATTCTCTACTCGTTCCTAGCCCTCCTGGTCTTAATTCACTTTAGGTGGCCGGTACCTTCGAACTCCCATTTCTACCTATGGTGTTGAGTATGCCGAATTACTATTTGAGTATACCGAATTAGTTTAGCTATCTGCTGATCTACCAATTGGGGTCAGTGGTCTTCACCACTCACTGAGTATGTGAAACCTGTTCAACCTACTAGAATAAGTTCAAGAACGGATCCTGAAGGAAAAGAAAAAGGGAGCAGATCCGATTCCGTTGACCATCAAACAGTTTCTTAATTATGTTATGTCAAATGAAGGGAAAAAGGAAGGAGTAATAAAAAAGACTAGAACTACCCGATCTGTTGAAATACGATACGAAGGAAACGGACTTCAATCCCTCATTCTTATTGTTTGTTCTTATGATCCCCTTGTTTTTCACTAAAAAATTCGGAAGAGGAAAACGACAGCAACTAAAGTGATAAACAACTGCTCAGAAAGCTTCAGTTTGAGCGTTGGTTTTGATGACAGTGAAGAAAGCTCGCCTTAAATACGTACGTGGAACCAATGATACAAAAAAAGAATCAAATATGAGGAGGGTGCATTGGTAAACGGCTCCGCCATACCTTGTACGACTTCTGAATCCTATTAATGGCGCTCTCCGAATAAATAAGTAGATACAAAGTGAGTACATACACGCGCTCCGAGTAGGGAAAGTGAGAAATCAGGATGGAATGTTACAAATCCAATTTGGTCTTGTCCCATGGTTTGACCCGGTCAGAATACAGCTACCACTACGACGGGATACTCTAGTTATTTACTTTGTTTCAATCCCTATTTGGCCATTCAACAGTAGCGTACGGCCTTTGGAAAGCATCTCTTCCTAGAGGGGACTCCCGCTTGTGATCTTCTTCCTTGGGTCGGAGAAAGGGCCCCACTTACCAATTGGAAATGGAAATGCCGAATGAATTGAACCAAATACGGAAACTGTGGTTGAGCTTGCCTGTCATCAACGAAGGATGGTTGTGAAGTTGGTGGAAGAAAGCAAACCAATGAATGCAGCTAGTCACCCCGAAAGGCGAGCCCATGTCTTTTGAGAAACTAACACAACCTATTGACTTATCTTATACTAAGGGTCCGTCCCAGCCAACAAGGGATTTCTCATAATTGGAGGATGAAACAACATCATATCTTAGCTTTATTATGAGAGAGAACCCGGTTTTAGAGCGTGGAAACGGAAAAGAATGAGGTGAAAGGGCCGACCCATGCGACCCACTTAGAATGTGCTTTGACTTCCCCATGTTGTACAATAGCACTATTTTATGGACCCAAGTTCGAAAGGATTAGGGCACTAGATTGAAGAATAGCTCAGTCCGATAGAAACTTAGGTTGGGCTGGCGGAGGGATGAGTGGAGCTTCTGTATGACATGTACTGGTGTTTCATTAGTCCCGAAAATTCAAGCTCGCTTTGAGGAAGCAGTGCCATTTGGTTCTTCCTTCTTTCACGTCCATCCGCGAATGATTTGAGAATTCTTTTCATCACTGTTTGGATCGCAGACTTGACCGTTGTCTATAGGTTATCTTTTGCTTCCACAAAAGACGTACCATGTAGTCAACTTTTTCTATACAATTATTGATTGCAAGCATGATTCATTTCCAGTTCAATTGTGGAATGTCAATGGCCAACAAAGCCCTTTGAACTCGCTTGGCTTTCTTCTTGGAATAATAGCAGCTAGCTCTAATTGATAGTGATTTTCATCAAGATCCCTAGGTCGAACAATGTGCTGCTCTCTAAGTGAACGGCCAGGGGTTGTTATTGGAATGAATCCATGCTTCATCTATCGTAAAATTCTATATGTCACAATCAGAAGAAGAAGCAGTCATTGAATCTAGAGGAAATCGCAATCCAATTACCGTGAGAGCGAATTAATGTAGTCGGTTCAACTAAATGGTCAAAATCAGAATAAAGGAAGGTAACGAAATACTTCATTAACAAGGCCCGTTTAATTAACAATTTGAGCTTAGAACGGCCTTTTCCTATCTCTTGTGGTATGGTACAAAAAAATAAACCGCTTTTTCTTTAGATAATTGAGCTTCTAATGGGCTTTCCTGCCAGAGACCAGCATTACCGTGAAGGGTAAGAATCGATGATTGTATCAATCCGACTCTACTAAAGAACATGCCCCTCATGGTACTCTTCATCGGCAAATCCAATCCAATCGACCTTCCTCTTGATATTTTGATACAACTTTGTGCCTGCTCGGCTTCCTCCGTAACGTGGCCAAAGCCTTGTTGCTATTTACTTCTTCGCATGGCTAGGAATTCCAGGTTGAAATAGGCGTACGTAACAACAATGAAGTCAATATCATATGGGATCGGATCGCGTCATTCATAATGTTCCATTGTATCCGATCCTATGAAGTTAGACTTGGTATCATAGCTGGTGTGGATCCGTTTAGAGCTTCAAAGTTACCTCATACAGCACTTGGGTCGTCCATGTATGATCACTGCTTTCGCAATAAAGGAGGAGTGACTATGGCTTTGAGCCGCCAGAAACACTTCATAGTCCGTTTTTATCGCTTCGTAAGCAAGCACATACTTTTTATTTTCTTTAGCTGGAACCATGGAATTCTCACGTAATACTTAATCGACAGATCTAGCTGCGGATAAAGAAGCCAGTCCATTGAAGCTAAAGATCGTTTAGGGGCACATAGCTGGCATGAAACTTTCTCTTTTCGATACCCTGTTTTTGTTTGGTCTAATCCTGCGGCTCGAGATAACGGTACTTCTCAAAGATTTGTTTCGTTGAGACATTCTCGATCGAGAAAAACGGAGGTCCCGTGCATTAGTTATAATGTAGGTGTAGGTCCTGAAAGTGCAATCTGGTTTTGAAATCAAAGGTATCGCGTTGAAGGGGGACGTGTTTTTTCACCTCTTTTGTGCGCCATCTTATCGCTTCTCTTTCTTCGAACCCATAAAGCATAGCTCGTTTTTTGTAACCTTCCTGCTAAACCAACTCAACGCTTAAAGCCTTCATCGACAAAGTCTTGCTCTCCTTCTTTTCTGAAAAGTGCATCTATACCGAGCGATCTACACAAACTAGAATAGGATTAGCCAAGGAGAAATTCCTCGATTGGGCAAATTCTTGATACACCGGCTGTTTCTCTCTCGATGTTAGTGGAAAATATCGTACATAGGAATAAAGGAGAGAGATTCTCCACACGAACGAACGACTCGTCAGGTTCGAACTGACATAGGCGGATCGGATCAAACGAAATTCGCCTTTCTTTGCCTGAAAGGAATTGCTTTATTTACGCAGTTGGTGAGTCCTCCTACATCTGCGAGTAAGGGGCAACCTTTTTGATCTCGTTTTCTGCGATCAGAAAAACGAATAAGATCAAAAAGGCCATCATTAGTGCAAAAAATGCAATAGCTTCGGTAAGAGCAAAGCCCAAAATGACGTAACCAAATAATTGTTTAGCTAATGATGGATTTCGGGCCACAAAATGAATCAAAGAACTGAACACGTTTCCAATACCGACAGCAGCCCCGGCTAAAGCAATTGTAGCAGCTCTGGCACCTATTAATTTTGCTCCTTCTAACATCTCAAGTAAGTACTTGACTTTGCTAGTCGCGCTTTTCCTTCGCTGTTCTTTCCTGGATTTATTTGTCTTTGGTTCCTCTTCTCCACCCATAGTGGAATAATAAACCCTGACCTTATCTTGGGCTTGACAGGTAGACTATAAAGAGATTCAGTACAGCAAGCCTTACACGCATATTATTAATCTAATGAGGATCTTGAATTGAAATAAGATAAAGATAGTTGAGAGCCATCTACCAATAGGCAGAATAGATTCCACACTCACAAAGGTTTGAGTCAACTTCTGCCAGATAGGCAGGGGTTCTAATTTCATCCTCCCCGAGCATGAACTCGATCATCCTGCCGTCCCCTTTGAGCAGCTTTTCTTGCTCGCCTCTGCTATCATTGATCCAAATATTTATCAAAGGTTTGGAGACTTAGAAACAAGACAATACAGACAGCTCACAAGAAGATCTACGATTTCTTAGCGAGTGTACTACTAGCATAGCAGAAAACTCAGAAAATTGACCATTCCAATTCTTTTGGTTTGAAACAGCATTTCTTCCCGAAGTGATACCTTGGGTTTGCCCAAATAAAGAATCGCTATGCTGCAGATAGTCCTTTGCTTTCAATGTTATTATGCTCTGTGAGCTAAATTTCGGTTACTGCCTTCTATTGGGAGCTCCTTATCTTTAGGTTCCTGGGGGCTACGATCCACCGCGTTCCTATGCTTTACATGAAATGGAAAGATCAAAAAGATCAGAACGAAGTAAGCAGAGCAACTTGATGACTGAACTACATTGGCTAGACATGCGTGTAGGTTGCTACAATATCTAGAGAGCCTTTGCAATTGCGGTTCGAATCTATCCTTTCTTGATCGGATCTGTGAAGTTCAGTTTGGTCATGCCAGAAACCTATTCTCTATATGTCAATTCGTTTCACAGAAATTCAGAGATTTGAGAAAGAAAATGAGCCTTTAACAGAGGTATGAGGCGTTACGTTGCAAACAAAATCTAACGAAATTCTCATTCATTCCTAAAAGATAGGATGTTTCTGGAATTGCCCCTGCGGAGGAGAAAGGGTTCCAGGCTCGCCATCAATCCTAGTTGTTGTATCAAAATCTGAAGAGGAAGGCGCATTGGATCATGTCAGCGATAAATCCCCTTCAAGAGGTACCAAAAGTTGGTTAGAGACCCGATACTTGACCTCCCTCTTTTCTATATCAAATTTGGTATTCGATTTCTCTCAACATGTAAGGCACTATAAGAATCTCATGTGATTGTCCACTTCTTCGCTTTTGCAGCACATGTCAGTGCTTGGCGTGGGAATAGCATCCATGAGTTCTGGCACATACGCACTAGTACGAGAAAGCACAAAAGGTAATAACGAGAGGGCCCTCCTAGGTGCCTAGAAAAAGAGAAACTACTCTACCTCGCCCGGGAGCAGAATTCTTTCCGTAATATCCATACGGGAATGGAAAGGAAGATCCTAACTAAACACAGGTATGGAAAGGCACCAGAAGGTGTTTCGTCAGATGATGATTGAACCGAACTAAATCGCGGATCCAAATCTTGCATTTCTTCTTTACTCGTCAAAGGCCTCGTATTGTTATTCCCTTGATTCATGTGGGCTATCTGCTCTTTATTGTAGGGTTGGGCTTTCCTACTCCCACCTATCCTTAAAAACGAAGTTAGTGGCTCATACTAATCAAATGTACAAGTAACTGACCCTTATCAAGCTTTCCACTAGTCGATCCTCCCTTGCCTACCTTGCAAGTGTCTATTATCATAGTTACTAGATCAACCAGGTTAGCTATAACAATCTGGCTAAGACATCCAAATAGTTAGGTATGACCAATTGTGGAATTCATATACTCATGTTAGGCTTCTTTTCTTCATTTTAGCTCTTTCTAGTATCATCTATCGCGAAGCGTCGCCAATGCGTCTTAAAAATAAACTGGCCTTAGAATCTGTTCTCCATGGCAAACGACCAAGAAAAAGGAAACTTCCATTTCGCATAGCTGCTAAAGTAGTAGTTTTTGTCAAATCATACTTATGACCAATAGTATCAGTGGCCTTATGCGTCCGCAACCTAGTTTTGTATCTGCGTAGTGAAGGAAAGAAAGAAGCATGTTAAGGTGACTTGAGGGAAAGACTGCTCCTGATAGACAATAATGGTATGGTTGGATTGCCAGTGAATAAGCAGCAAGGCTAAAGCAGGGATTAGATTGGATAAATAAACAATATGAGCACTAGGCTGCAAAGATCTAGCTCGACGTATGCGTTGCTTTCCTCCGCCCTGCCTACCTGGGTATGGCTCAATCAGTCAATCTATTGCCTACTGAATTCTTCCCAATTGACATATAGTACTGTGCTTAATTAAGTTAAGTTCGCTATTCTAGTGCAATGTTCAGTTCACTGTCTCCACTCCACTATTCTTATCTTACATAATAACCTGCCTCTTCTTTAATTGATTGGAAATCTGGTCAATAAAATGCCAGTGGGAAATCCATTGAATAGCAGCTCGTATCCAAGGAAAAGGCCATAACAAGGTATTCTCCCCAATCTTATTATCTTTCCCTTTCGAAGGAAGAAGGTCAGACAACACTGGTCTATAGGATCGGGTGGGCTGGGCACATAGCCCACAATAATAAATGGCAACAAGGCTCAACAGAGCAGAGACACAAGAATACCTATATAGAGACATGAGAAATAATAAGCCAAGGAGATCTTTACAAAACGATAATTCCGCATCCGGTGAAAGCTGAAGCCACATAGGGAAGGGAGTTTCTGCAGATGGAGAAAAGGGAGATATCACACTGTGTGTGATAGGTTATTAGCTGGAGGATTGAGATTGGTATATGGCATTCAGATAGTCATATGCCACTAAAAGCATGGAAAGACTAGGCTCACCAGGCAGGGAAAGCTAGATATAGCCTCTCTTCCTCCACTTACGGATTCACATACTGGTTGGTATGTTCATCAAGTTCTTGATTACTACTTATGGTACCCACTGACTCCCTTTAATGGTACGCCAAGATATCGCTCATAACGACTACAAAGGCGTATTTATTAGCCAGCTGTGGGTGCCGAGAGCAAGCTGGATGACAAGTATTTAGATAAGCGGTCAATGAGAGCGATTAAAAGAGTGGAGCCCTTCTTCCCTTATGCCCGCAAGCTGGATCTATAGTGTTGGGGATATCTTCTGTTTTATAAGCTATAGGAAGTATAGCAGTAGAGATGACAAGTATTGAGATAAGCTAAGGTATTGTGATGTGATGGATGTGCCCGGTTGGGATTGAGAATCCTCATTCAAGTCAGCAAAGCTGTCTAACTCAGTATTGGGTGTGAACACCTGCTTGTCTGGTTCATGAACCTGAGACTGAATATTTCTCGTAGAAACGAACTCTGAGACATTAGGCAACTGTGAGACAAGGGGAGCATCATGTGAACCATTTGCTTGGCAGTGAGCACTGATTCATTCTGTAGAATAGAAGCTAACCCAACTACTGGTTGCGACTTGAATCAATGGATTGATGAGGCTGTTGCCTTTTTCCACATCGATTGCTATAGGAGTTCAATCCTCAACCTATGTATGCTCAAAGAACTGGATTACGGAACTCTCAGCCCTTCGCCCCAAGGCTACGAAAACGTTTCTACTCCCTTTCCCTTCCCAACGTCATATCTTTCTTCGACAAGAAGGAAAGATCACTCTCTATGTAAATGATAGAACCACTGGCACGGTACCTTTCACATTGGTAAGTCAAATCCTGGTGAAGACATCACGAGCAATGACACGACGACTTCATCTCCACTTCGTAGCCCATCGGTCTTCATTCATTGAAGCCAGAGCATTGACTGACTTTCAGCGAAGAAAGACATAAAAAAAGTTCTCCTAAACCTGTTCCTTTCCGTTACTACTACTTGGAATTGGAAGTCTAGGAGCAGGACTAACCTTTTTTCTTTCGTTTAAATAAAATCGAGATGTAGCTTTCTCTATCTCAAGAAATTATTCCATCTCCATTCATTGGAGAACAAAGCGTTATCTGATTAGATCCTTGCTTCAAACTCAACCGAATCAAGTTTCCAAAATAGATGTGGAAGAGGCAAAGGGAAGAGCAGGGTTGCCGAATTGTTTCTCAGAGCCGGACGAAACATCTATCTCTATTTACAATACCCTTACCCCCAAGAAAACTTTGTCGAAAAAGGTTGTCATCGTAATAGGGATTGCACCTCAACATGGCAGCCTTCTGCCAATTGTGTGTTACTTGTACTCTTCTAGGCTTCCTCTTTGCCTCAAGTGATTAAACTCATCAACTACACCAACCACATTTCTTACCTCAAACCTCTCTACAATCTCTTGAATTCACTCTTGCCAAGATACTTGTCCCCTATTCACTAAGAAACTGTTGTACCAGCTTTCAGCTGTCCCCCTAAGGTGCGTAGCTGAAAGTTCTACCTTGTACCAATCCGTAACTTGGTACACCGAAAAGTAATGTTCACACTTTTGTATCCAAGACCTGGCCCCTTCCTTTAGGCAATCCACTCTACTTCGTTGTTTAATCTCCTGTCCATATTGATATTGATTTTGCGGCCTTTGTTCTTGCAGGTATTGGTACGGGTCATGCTGTTGAGTTGGAAGCGGTTGGTTAAGGTAAGTATATATTGGCACTTCTGGTTTCATGGAATTTCCAGCATAGGGCAAAAGTATTGGTTGGGAAAATGGGATATTTGGTATTGAATTGGGTCTTGGTTGTGGTGGTGGAGGTGCAGGATTAGGTCTAATATTCTCATGTTTTGAGTTGTGAGGAAGGCCATAGGTGGCTGGAAACAAGTGTTCGTGCCAAGGAGGGGGATAGAGAGGGTTATTTTGGTGATTGGGTCTTTTAGTTACTACTAGAGGTCTAGGTGGTCAGGGGTTTAAAGGTCTGGAATAGGTGTGAGTGGTGGTCGTATTCAGTACCAATGGTATGGTAATTAGAGGTTCAGGCCTAGGATAAGAGCTAGAGGCTTGTTGAGGGGTAGCCATGGTTTCAGCTTCACTAGCAACAACTGGTAGGGACATTTGTTGTGGTGTTCTAGGAAAATGAACCATATTGCCCCTAGTTGTGTTAATCGAGCTTCAATATTCTTCAACGCTCCGCGCCTTCCAAAAAGTCATTTTGTTTTTAGGAGTTTCAACTTATTCAACTTAATTATGTTGGCATATGTCGGCTACATACTGGATGCTTTTCCATCATTGTTCGACTTGCACAGAAACAATGGGTCCCATTTGGTTTCTTTTTCTCCCTCCAAGTTTGTTCTTCATTGTAATGTGTGTCAACTCAACAACAGTGAGCACACCCTTCCTGCTGGTCTTCTTCAACCTTTTTCTGCAGCATTGCTTCTATTTCAATGGATTTTATTGAGGCACCCCCCAAGTCTTATGGTTATAGCTCCATACTTGTGGTCATGGACCGTTTCACTGGCTCATTTCATTCCTCTATCCCACCCTTTTAGTTGTATACCCTATCTTGCATCCAGTAGTAAGTCTACTCTTCTTACCCCCTCTCCTCTACCTTTTGTGTCCCATCTATTAGCTTTTTTACCATCTTTGAGTCATAGCGAGACGACTCTATCTCTTTTCACAAGTACAGCTGTAAGTACAGCTTGGGCCAACGATCAACAATCGAGCTACGGAAAGTCTATCGAAAGGACCTAATCAAAGGCTACTACAGCTATAACTGACCTGCCTATGGAATCTATTGGCTCGGCTGAACCGACATGAAATGAAAGAGAGGAAGGCGGAAGCTATTGGCAAATAGAGGGGGGGTGTTCTCCGTGTCTTTTAGCCCTCACTAGATGACAACTTGCTTACTTTTCACTTATTCTTAAGCTTGGCAGACTAGTTCCTGACTGACTTGATAGTGCGATGAGCTTACTTGCTCTAGTTCTATCCTAACGATTGACTTACCTGAGTACCTAGCACCAAGGATCGATGTAATTGACTTTCAAAAAGATGCTGTTGATGCTAACACGCATATAAATAGATGTTTTCCAAATACCCCATTCCTATCATAGAAGACCGGCACTTTTGGATGAGGTGTGAACTAAGATAGATTTGAGGGCTGGTTATCACCAAATAAGAATGAAAGGATTCAGGCTGTTTTGTAGATATCTGAAGGACCGGCTTTTTGAATTCAAGGTGATGCCCCGACAACCT
Organism: Avena insularis; assembly: GCA_023614405.1. Taxonomy (NCBI): domain Eukaryota; kingdom Viridiplantae; phylum Streptophyta; class Magnoliopsida; order Poales; family Poaceae; genus Avena; species Avena insularis. Next base: position 437,419,047 of record CM042694.1, on the reverse strand, counting down.
TTCAACAACTCATGAATAGTGTTTATAAATAGATATGTTGGAAAGGGGTATTGGTCTTTTTCGATGACATTCTAGTGTACAGTTCTACCATGGTGGAGCATCTCAAGTTGCTAGAGGAAGTGTTCCGGCAGAACAAACTTTTTGCGGGTGAGCCAAAGGAAATACATTATTTTTGAAATTGGGGACTGATACAAACAAGGTAGAGGGCATGACATCCCAAATTCATCATTCGGAATTTCCTGAGAAAAAAGTCTTATGTGTATTGGATTCGCTCTTCTGTTAGCATGAACACATGAATGAGATTCTTCTTATTCTTCCTAAATAGAACCCCCCACCCTCACCTTTCTTAGGACTATCAAGCCTTCTCGAATTAGGTCTATGGGTACGAAGGCCTCTCAAATTTGTTCTAGGGTAGAAGCTTTGAACGTAGACCCGGATACAAATCTTTCACTCACTGAAAAGTGAAACCCTGTGACTATATCGTCTTGAAGACGGATGCGATGGGAAGAAGTGGCATTTAGAAGTGTTGCTGACTTTACATTTAGGTTTCGGCATAACAAAGCTTGCACTTTCTTTCTGCACTTAGGCGCACAGCGTGCCGTTGGTAATGATTCTACCACGGTGCTGCAAATTCGCAAGCTGATCCTAAGTAATCATTGTTGTTCATTGGATTCCTCCGGAATTACTTCCTTAGGATTGAAGAATTGATACAATTCTTCCTGAATAGACTCGATTCTCCCGTCGAGAGTTTCTTTGAAAGTCTTACCTAAACTCTTCCGACTGAATATGAGAAAGCCTATAAAACAACTAGCTACTATCATTTCTTCATTATAGATTGAGATCTTCTTCGGACTTGATGCACAAATAGATGGAATAGCTGCAAATAGCATATTTTTCTCCTTCATATCCATTGAACTCATAGTATAGTAGGCTTTTTCAGTTCTTCTCCCGAAAATAGAAAGGAGACTGATCTTGACGTCGGCATTGGTTTTTCCAACGAAAAACAATATCGTTAGTTGATCGAACTTCCATGACAAAATGCTAGTTGCCTTCATACACTGGAGGTCCCATCGACGAAGCCACTATACGTGTTTTCTGAGGAGCAACATGAGACTTTCTTATTTCACCCATAAAAAAGGGATCTTGGAAAGAAAAAGTTCTTCCCACCTAGTGCTACTTTCTTACTTGCCCCTTTTCCCAATAACTGAGATCTTGCAAATAGTTACTTAATAGCAAGCATTGATCTAACTTCTGCTTTTGAGTAACCAGACGAACGCGAACTACCTTCGTACATTCTGTCCAACTGGCAGGCACACCCCCATATTAATAAGTGATATAGATAGGAATGTGATTGAATAAGAACTCTTCTTAGTATCGCATGCGGAACCCGAAACCAATTCCCACTTCCAACTTGAATGCACGGGGACGGGACGGCTCAATGCACAGGGACGGGACACGGGGCTAGCACTATTTTATGCGGCACTAAGCTCCCAATTTCACTTCTTGGATCTTGGCGCCAAAAAGCCATACAGAGCTATCACTTCTCGTGCCAAAGCACTCCCCGGAGGGAGACCCATCCACTAATTAATACCTTCTTCGGAGGTCGAAGATGCCATCCCGCTCCCGAAGAAAGGAGACAATCTATGTAACCTTAGCCCACCTTTTCGAGTACAGTAGTGACATGGGTATGCCCAATAGGCACTCGACTACAGCCTACCTGGTGCGGCTCGACGGAAGGCGCACTCGACGACCTGCACAGGTCCATGACACCCATGACGGTTCGACTGATATGAAGCCCATATGGACACCGACTCCCAACTTACAAGATAAGGAAAGCTCAAGACTAGAGTTCTAATCTAACTTGTAACCAACTCGTATTGGTACCTGAGACCTAGCCTCCTCATATATAAAGGCTAGGAGGGTCCAACGAGAAGGCATCCTATCCCCCAATAGATAGATCTACGATCTCCCACGCTACGCCACAATAGATCTAGACATCACGACTCCCACAATAGACAATAGATCTAGACACCGCAATAGACAATAGACAGATCTACGATCTCTCATACGCCAGATCTAATTTGTGCATACACCGCCATCGGCGACATTGTAATCCTTCGGATCATCATCAATCAAGAGCAGACAAGCAGGAGTAGGGTCCTCTACGAGGCCTGAACCTGGGTAAACCTCGTGTCACTTGTGTGCTTGTTTCCTAGCCGTACCGAGATCTCCAGCGCTTCCTCCTTCTTCAAAAACCAAGTCCATAACAATGGGCATTGATGAGTTAAACTCTCGTCAATTAGCGCCGTGTGTGGGAACTGGGAGTGCTAATGTTGCGATCTCGACGGTCTCATCACTAGCGATCTATGATTCGTCGTCCATTGGAGGCCAGATCTAATTCGACTGTCTCATCACCAAACAGTGATCGGATCACGTTCGGTCGATTCGTATGCGTCGGCGCGCTCAGGATCGTCATCAACAAGTCCTCCACGGCACATATCGCCTTCACCGTGAGCACGTAGCTGAGTCGCAGCAGTCATGTTCTAAAATCAACAAAGGCCAGTCTATTCACGGAAAGGACAACAAGAGCGAGTGCACCTCATGCAAGGAAACAAGAACAAAGCAAAAAAAGGGGCATCAGGACATCTTTCCGCTCGAGCTGAAACCGTACAGAGGCAAACATTGTCTAATTTGGACTAGGTACCAAGGAAAAAAATATCAGGATAGCTGGATCAGGACGGCTGCACACGGAAAGTCTTGGAAATCATAACTCCATACGTTTTCTTGGAAAGAAGTAGAAGATGAAAAAAGGGGCTTGTCACGTCAATGATTCAAAAAGGATAATTAACCAAATCATCTAAGGCAAGTATGTAGCAATCTGAGTGTAACTCCATGACCTCACATGGACATGCTAAAAAAGAATATTTATTGGATCGGTGCAAGCGTACATGCATGGTTTTACGGCCGGCAATCGTCCATCTGTTGCGTCGACTCCCTTTCGTTGATGACTCACCGCTACTTCTACTCCGTCCTCCGTGCGACTATGCGCCTGGGGGATATACCAACCCGCAGATGCATCAACTTTCTACCGCCACCGGATCTGATGACCTGCCACGGTCTTCGAATATGGCAACCCTCCACGGTCTTCGAATGCGGCGACCCGATGCGGTCTTCGACTTAGGGGATCCACTGCCGCCATTGGCTCCGGCGACTCGGGGGCTCCCTCGGCATCGGTGACTCGCTGCGGTCTTCGACTGCGGTGATACACTGTCGTCATCAACTAAGGCAACTCGTTACCGCCACGCGACACGCGGCCGCCATCGGCTATGGTGACCCACTAGAATCTTCGACTTCGGCGACCTGCAGACGTGTTGACTCCTGTCCGACGCATCGGCTCTCGAACGCCGCCTCGATTACATCGACCACACCGAATCCACATTCGCGGGCTCCTTCAACTCCGTCGTGTGACCCCGCTGCGGTCTTCGGCCCGGGTGACTTAGGGTCTCCCTTGACTCCCGTGACCGCGAGACGCTACAATCTTTGACTCCGCCGTGCGACCTGCTGCGATCTTCGGCTCCAGCGACTCGGGGGCTCCTTCGATTCCACTATGCGACCCAGTGCGGTCTTCGGCTCCGACCACTCAGGGGCTCCGCCAACTCCGTCGCGAGTCCCGTTGCCACATTCAGTTACAGTGATTCACTGTGGTCTTCGACTCCGTCAACCTACTGAGTCTTCGAATCCATCAGACGGCCCACTGCGGTCTTCAGCTGGGGTCTTTGGATATGGCAATCTAATGTGGTTTTTGACTGCTGTGACCAGTTACAGTCTTTGGATGCAGCAACCTATCGTCACCACGCGACTCCGGTCCGCCACGGCGAACACGTCGATTCCTTCCGCCGCATGACTCGCCGCAACGTCAACTGCGTCTATTGTGTTGACTCTGTGTCCACCATGCGACTCTGCCGGTCTTCGACTCCGTCATGCGACCTGTTGCCGCATCGACTACGTCCGCAATTGCATTAATTTCATCCACGATAACTACCCATAAAGCTAAGTTCTTCACTCACAGATGATTTCTTTCTTACTTTAATCGCACTCAAAACACTCGGGGGCTGCGCCCTCTTCGAGTTACCTAATGTTTCATCGACTCCACGCACTCGAGCACCTCATACGCGACTGCCCGAGTAGCTGATTCTGCCTGATCGTCGAATCTTTGAACTCCGAGTGCCTCGGCAAGGTACTGAGACTAAGGGAAATCAGGCTAACGAAAAGGCCTAGCATGCAGTGCAAAAGTGTCAACTCGATTGGCACCAAACTTTTACTTTGCAAACTGACATGCAAATATTCTTTACAAGATACAAGTACTTCGCAATTCTTCATGTTTTATGCAGCTTATAAGGATGTCGACTGCGTTGAACTATTCCATCGGGTCCTCCAACAGGACTCGACAAAACAACTAGCTACGACATACAATCAAGACTCGAGTCGAGTCTCTCCTTGGATGGTTGCATCGCTTGATGCTACACACATGCGACGTTGTCCACGCACCCGACAGAAGTGACTACTTCTACTCCATCTGCATCATCGACTCACCTGGATAATCGCCGCATAACTCCGCTACGTCGACCTCGACTTCATCGTCAATTCGAGCTCCTTATGTGTGAGACGCTGACCCGATGCACTTCTGGTCAGTGGTTTCTCCTTGCATGATTTTCGACTATGCCTACAAAATACAAGTCTCGAGTCTCGACTCCGCCAGACACTCGGGGGCTACTTCAAACTGGAGCGTTGGACGCTCATATACAAGATCCTCGAGTGACACGCTCTGAATCCTCACTCGAATCCATGATTCGACTAAGGACTCGGGGGCTACTCCCATAGGGAGCGCTGGCCGCGCACTCAAAGAAATTTGTGAAGATATCCAAGCATTATGAAAACCCTTCACTCGAATCTACGATTCGATTGTGGACTTCGGGTTACTCCCATAGGGAGTGCTGAAAGCATATTCGATTGAAACAAGCAAAAGACGACAGCAGTCGCAAAAGTTCTTTAGTCCCTGCCTGAGTCTTCGCCTCAACCAGGCACTCGGAGGCTACTCCCATAGGGAGCGCTGGCCGCGCACCCTATGATTATTTTTGCTTGTACATCGTACTGTGTGTCGATAACATCCACACTCGAATGATATGGCGACTCCGCCTCATATTTTTTCCTGCAAATAGATTACATCTCCTGGGCCACCCGAATCATCTCCGCGATGAAAAAATTCGGATGCCGCGCTTATAGCGTGAACATAAGACCTGAATAAGGCCTGGCAACGCATCTGCTGCGCTCTACCAGAAATAATCCGTACCTACAGGTACGATGAATAAGCCTTGACGGACGCGTCGAGTGCTCACATTTACACACTTGAATTCGACTCATGTAAGACCTCTGCGGCCTGAGTCGAATTACGCCAGCAATTTCCGGATTCGAGTCCGGGGACTCGAGTTTGAGTAGGTGGCGTTGTTTTTACCCTAGAGCAATTAACTGGTCTCGATCCATCGTGCACACCAGGCACGTTTACCATCATCCCTATGAACTACTACAAATTCGACTGACTCAATGTACTTCCGGGTGAAGTGCTTCGCACTCGACACAATTGTCGACTCCGATATCCTAATGCAAAGATCAAGACTTCTGAGTCTCCATCTGAATCTACGATTCACATGGACACTCGGAGGCTACTGACATGGGTATGCCCAATAGGCACTCGACTACAGCCTACTTGGTGCGGCTCGACGGAAGGCGCACTCGACGACCTGCACAGGTCCATGACGCCCATGACGGTTCGACTGATATGAAGCCCATATGGACACCGACTCCCAACGTATAAGACAAGGAAAGCTCAAGACTAGAGTTCTAATCTAACCTGTAACCAACTCGTATTGGTACATGAGACCTAGCCTCCTCATATATAAAGGCTAGGAGGGTCCAACGAGAAGGCATCCTCTCCCCCAATAGATAGATCTACGATCTCCCATGCTACGCCACAATAGATCTAGACATCACGACTCGCACAATAGACAATAGATCTAGACACCGCAATAGACAATAGACAGATCTATGATCTCTCATACACCAGATCTAATCAGCACATACACCACCATCGGTGACATTGTAATCCTTTGGATCATCATCAATCAAGAGCAGACAAGCAGGAGTAGGGTCCTCTACGAGGCCTGAACCTGGGTAAACCTCGTGTCACCTGTGTGCTTGTTTGCTAGCCGTACCGAGATCTCCAGCGCTCCCTCCTTCTCCAAAACCCAAGTCCATAACAATGGGCATTGATGAGTTAAACCCTCGTCAAGTAGACTCTATCATACCATGAAGTGAAGAAAACTAACATATAACAGCTGAGGGTCAGGCGGAAGAAAAAAGGGATAAATGGTTTTTGAGTTGGGCATGATGAAAGCGGGTACAATGGCATTACTTAGAAGCTATTATGTCTTGTCTTGGCTTTAGCAATAAGCTTGTGCGACTGATGACTCCCTCCATCCCTAGCATCGCCAAGTCTAATGGATAAGGTTTTGTCGCATCTTAATCGAACCGCATGCGGAGCTCAGCTCCTAAGAAAATAATAAGAAATATCTAGTTTTGTTTCATAAGTGGCAAGCCAAGGAATAAGAATACCGCCCCCGGATCTGTATTTAAAAAGTGGATTCAGCGCTGCAAGAAATAGAATTATGCATAGATTGACTTGTAAAGAAATACGAAGAAAGACGAACCGAACAGTGCTAAGCAAAGAAAAACTCTCTTATTTCTATGCTCGATTCAATCTCTACTCATCTACTTTTAGTTCAACTTTCTGTATACGAAGTCCAAGCTTTTCGAGCTGCTCAGTAGACTATCTCGCTATGTCATTTCTTGGTTTTTAGTGCATTCACTCAATTCTCTGTGAAGTCCATGGACATGTTGTCGTTCATTGCAGAGAACAGCCATCACATGGATCAAGCTATAAGGAATCACCCGCGAGCGAGGGAAAGTCTCAATTACGGTAGGAATGGAATACACCAATCATAACTCTGGTCTGGTCCCTAGTTCCCTAAGTAGTTAGTGAAACTTCCAGCTGGACTGACTGGATTTAGAGCTTAATGCTCCTATCTTTGAAGTAGAATCTTATATATATTTCATGAAGAGATTTAATTGATACAAGAATGCCTACTTTGGACCAATAGGATCTACTCCTACTTGAATGCCAATCCAATCTCTTTCCCAATAAGAATTCCTAATCCCTAAATCCAAGCAAGGCATGATTGTTAGTCAGGATAACCAGCTTATGTACCGCATTAAGAAGTACCGACTATGCTTTTTTCGCTTCTTGGTTAATAGGACCTACTTCTCTGGTAAAGTAACCTTCAAGACGGGTTTGGAAACTTAGGCATACATCATCAAAAAGTTCAGAAACCTCTGTCTTTTGGTCCTATTTTATTCAAGCATCATAATGGATTGGTGGTTCGTTTGGTTGACTACCTTTATATGAGTTGTACACAGGGTCCGGTCTAGATGTGACAAATTGAACTCAATGTTCTAATGGCGATCGAGGGTCAAAGTCTTGCTTTGGAGACCGTGTCAATGTCCTTTCCTGTTTGTTATTTCGTACCTAGTAGTAAGGATCCGCCCAGAAAGAGAGAGAGAGTCGCATACCTGCCTGTGAGGGGTCTTTTTAGGTCAATGCACCAGAACCGATAAGAGGAGGAATCGAATCTCTTGGGCTGGTACGTGAGTAAGCTCCATCTGCTTCTTCTTTTCCACATGGCTCTCTGATCAAGAAATGGCGAAGCCAATTCGATTGGTTGAAAACAGTAGCGCGTAAAGCCAACATTTGGTGCCTCATTTCTATATGTCCAAACTCAAACGAATACGGGTTTGGTGCCAGGTTAAGAGTGGAACTATGTGGCTCAAACGACAACCTTTTTCGGTTGAGAAGACTCCCTGAATAGAATAGATTTACGTATTACCTATGCCACGTAAAGATAACAAACAGGGAGGGACTCATCCTTTAGTGCTCGGCGTGCCCCATCCAGAATTAGAAATGACGAATGCGAGAACGGATCCGTCGAACCAACTATAGTATCTATGGACCTAGGCTCGCCGTTCGGTGTTAACTTAATCTACGTATTTTAGCTTCACTCCCAAAACAAGGGGATTGTATCGAGCAAGAGTTGGGGTTGGTGCCCCCGTCTATCTATGCTATGATTATTGTGAATCCATTCCAATCGAAGGGGAAAGCTCATTCTTTCCCGTGTGCACCATCAATTCTCTTCTTCTCCGCCCGCTCGTGCACTTATCTATTGTCCTTCTGCCGAAGGTTAGGTATCCGCCTGCTGCATCTATTTCTTACTTCTGTGACCCCTGTTTGCTCGACCAATGGAAATAGGTATGGAAGCCTGGCCAAACCATTATTTATAAATGAATGGACTGGTTTCAGCAACCGCTGACAAACATAATTACCGATAGCGAATATTCTTCGCTTGTCCCCTCCTACACCGATTGCCCTAGGCGACCCTCCCTATCAAAGTGGGCGTACGTCCCATCAGTTGTCGGCAGATGACGTGTAAACGATTGCTCGCTGAGTCTTTGACGCTGCGCGTGGGACTGTCGCCTCCAGGAAGTCCCGGGAAATATCTCCCTTACTATTGGCTTAAGCTCCCACCATTCAGAGAATAATAAAGAGATGTCATTCACCGGGGATTGACTATACTATAAACAAAGCAAAATCTCTAGTCTTTGGCAGATCCAAGTTGAGATATGGTTGGTGGAGAAGCCAGGAATCTAAGTGCATAGGTAAATCCAGTTGTCCTAAGCCCAGCTTTCCAATCAATTAAAGAAGAGGCAGGTTTTCTCCGATCCTGTTATTCACACATCTCTTGCTCCGGCCTCTGTCTTGAGACAGAAAATAGCATAGCATACGATAGAGTTGTACCTTCAATTCTTTGCTTTAGTGCGAGGAGTCATCTAATTATTGGGAATAGATTCGCTGAGAGATGCAGCATTCACTCGCTACTGGCATAATACATCAACCAGAGAAGATAGAATCCAACCACCCTTGGTACCGTTCTTCCCTCTTGGAAACCTCTTTCATTTCTATTCCTAAACTTGGGGCAAGCTCTCAAAATGCGTAGTAAAGGTGAAGATCCATCTCTTCTATAGGTTAGGTTCTAGCTGAAAATTCTCTACAATGAGAGAATAGCTTCGGGGTGGGATCAGATGTCGCTAGTTCACAAGTCCAGGAATGCGGTTGAGCAACCAAACCAATAGTACTACCTGCCTCTCATGAAACTATTTCATTTTTTTCTTGGGAATCACTAGCATCAGCTCGAGCTGGTAAGAAATGTAAAGTTGACTCGCAATAACCACCTGGGCCCGGCTCAACATTTGAAGAATGGAATCTGTCCCTTAAACCTCTAAGAAATCGAATAAATCTAACTATAGTGGTTGGTGATTCCTGGTCGAGTAATAGTATCTCGGAAAATGGAGTTTCAACTATTTGTATGGTCTCGTGGTAGATTACCTTCTCCAGGCGGGCCTAAATGAATTAGATATCTTTCCACGGTTGTAACTACTAGTCATTCTACCCCTTAGAACACCTAGTAAAACTACTAGTGCTGGTCGATACACCTACTCGTTTCGGTTTGGGAAAAGGAGGAAGTCGGGTCGGGCATGTCCAAAGAAGAATGTACCTGGGTCGGTAGCGAGGAAGTAAACTAGTGCTTTCCAACTGAGCTGGATACATCATAGTCCTAGATACATACATATAGCAGGGATTGCTCGCCTTGTTGAAACTAGTCCCCTTGCTGGCTCGGAAGCACCAGACCTATTCGAATCACTCAATTCCCATCAGCCAAGTATTTGCGTATAGAAAGAATGAGTCGCACATGGAGACAAAGAAGCGAAAGAAGAAATTCTTAGTTTGCAAAACAGAGTAGGACCCTTTTAGGGAATCAGTCGTGGGCTGCGTCCCTGCATAGCTGGAGGCTCCGATTCCCGGTCATCCTTCCTTCGGAGCAAGAAAGGAAACTATGGACGACAATGGGTTTTGAATTCTAATAGAACGAGGAACCTATCGAACAAATAGAGGAAAGGGCAGAAAGGGGCAAAAGTAAATTCGTATGACATTGGCACATGGCACGGAAAGGAAATCCAATTTCGGTTCAATGGCTCTTCTCTACTAACCACAAGGATATTGGTCAAGATCGACTGATAGCGAGAGATAGAATGAGACAAAGCCTAAAACTTAACCGAGCATTTAGTAGTAGTTCGGCTGGGGAACATTTTATGTTTCAATGTCTGTTTAAATCTCTAGCGAAAGCTCAAAAATATAGAGAAATATGGATAAATAGCGAAATGCTCAAATATATGGGTTTACTACCCGCAGATTTGAGTTTCCATTATGTGATTCATTTCGTGAATGAAGATAATGATTGCATTGGATTAGTCTTCGGTGAATCAAGTGGCAGCAGTTCCCTGCCTACAACCTAGTAGGAGGTTTGGTTTTTTTTCACAGACAAAATGTCCGAAGGCTCCACCATTGGTTGATTCTGCATGTCCAAATCCAATGCAAACCCTATTGAACAGCATCAATTTCCTCCTGCGTCCGAAGATCTATTGTGATATATTTGCAGAAGCATTTGAAAATCGAGTCCGAATTATCATGAAATTTACGGAAGGTGCCAGATGTCAATTTTGGTGGGCGAAGCGGCCTCTAAAGGATGACACTCGAGAAACGACTTTTCATGTGATTTCGAACTATCCACTTTTTTTTCAGCGTGGGTGTCTGCTAGATGCAGATTTCACGTTCTCACAATTTGATCATAGTGAGATCCTTTCCAGTCTAAATCTTATTCTGATTCAAGATCCTCTACTAAAAAAAGCACTGAACATGGAGTCATTCGTGACAGATCAACCATGGACTGACTCAATATTGGACATTGCCAAATTTTCCATTTGTTTAGCTAATATTCTGATGATCGGGGCCGCCAAGCCTTAAGGACTTATCAATTTTTCCTAGGGGGGAATCCAATCAATTTATTTTATGAAATCAATGTTAATGTAGTTACAGATGTGAAAAAGGTAAATATCTCTCTGTCTGTGTAGGTTCGGTTTGTTCTTATTGATCCATTTCATCGAGTGTGGGTGTCCTTCCGTTCATGTTTACGTTCTCAAAATCAGGCTTTCATTGGAAAAACCAATGCCGACCCCTATCTTAGTCTCCTTTTCTTTTCAGGAGCAGAGCTGAAAAAGATGGATAGTAACGATCGCGTAATATCAATTTATCGGCCTCGTCATCGAAAGCGGCTTCCAATTGCTCGGAAATTCTCAGCTATATGGGGGACTTTGATGGTGAGCAAAATGAATTGATCAAGAAATTGGTAAACTTTCGCATGATCGATGGTAAAAGAATGAGAGTTCGTGCTATTTTTTATAAAACTTTTCACCGCCTAGCTCGAACTGAACGTGATGTAATAAAACTTATGGTTGACGTCGTAGATAATATAAAGCCAATATGCGAAGTGGTCAAAGTAGGAGTCGTAGGTACTATTTATGATGTTCCTGGGATTGTAGCCAGGGATCGTCAACAAACCTTAGCTATTCGTTGGATCCTTGGAGCTGTTTTCAAACGACATATAAGCTACAGGATAAGTTTAGAAAAATGTTCATTTGCTGAGATACTGGATGCTTACCGAAAGAGGGGAATTTCACGTAAGAGAAGGGAGAATCTTCATGGTCTGGCTTCCACCAATCGGAGTTTCGCGCATTTCAGATGGTGGTAAAGTGATACCACATAAGGAGCTCTTCCTCATTCAGTCATACTCAACAAAAGTAAGAAATGTTTGACCCTGATCCTTTTTTCATCTTCATATACAAAGAAAATCGGCCTTCCTCATACTCCCCCCTTCATTCATAGAGTTGGAGGAATCCACAAGAGGCCTTCCCGTTAATAATTGCATAAATGAACCATTCTTTTTATGAAAACTCTTGTTCCAACCTCACCTCAGGTCGAATGAATACGAAAGGGGGATCAATCAAATCAATAAGCCATGAATGAAGAAGTAGTGGGCCTTTCGCCTTATTTCGTTTGACTCGTGGAGCTGAGAAATCTACTTCAAAGAGAGGGAAAGAGTGCTAGTCCGAAAGAACAAGCAAGGGATGAGCGCACGGGAGCGAAATCCGTTGCGCCCACGCGCATACGTTTTCTTGCTGGGTAATTTCGAATCATGTTTTTGTGTTGTTGATTCCTATTCCTAGGTGTTGTGCTTTTTCCCCTATGTCGCCTATTGGTACTAGTGGAGTAGGATTGGCCTGTAATACAGAACCTATAGGTGGTGTAACCTTTCGCTCAATACTACTCAAATCTACAATTGAAGCATCTGAGGCTGCATCAATCGAGGATACACGACATAAGGAATTGTTAGATCTCCAAACTGATCTTCGCCCTCACCAAGCGTGGGTTTTCACTGGTCCTAACTAACGGTTGGCAAGCGATCCCCTATTCTGCATCCCGAAGATCAGACGGCCCAGAGCCGGAGCGATCATTCCAACAAGTTACTCAGCTTGAGTTTTTCAGCGAATCAATAGATTATGCAGTTTCTTAGTCTTTTGGTCCACGTCTTCATGACTTATAGAAAGGGTTTCTTTCTTTTACAAGATCATGGAAGCTTCAGAAACCATCCGAGATCTTCTGGAAACAAGAAATGTTGCATCAAAGGGTTCAATGGTCATATCATAGTGAAATCGAGTTTCTTGATTTAGTCGATATAAAATTCCCAACTTAGAAATTAGACTTGACTAAGATTCTACTTCTTCCTCAAATACTGGGAATGTGGATTCAAGTATGATATCACTATTCCACAGATCTCAAGAAAACGAATTGAACAAGTTTTATGGCTGGAAGCAGATAGGAAATATTCAAACATGTATTGCATTTCATCGATCTCACCATTTGTTCAGTGCCGCATGAGTACTGATTTCTTGAACAGATACCGGTACCGGTCATGAAGGCTTGGCCCTTCTCAAGTCAAGTGCAGAAGCGAAATCCGTTGAGCAAGAAGCCAGTGATCCCACAACATCAAAGTGATACATATGACATATTGGAAATTAGGCTTAGTTTGTAGCTGTGAATATAGTAATGCACTTATTTATTGATAAATATGTTCTTTCAAGTAGATCATACTCGGTAGAAAGGAGGTGGCGGAGCTGGGAAGAGGATTAGAATTTATTGATTACTTGGACTTAGAGACCAATTATAGAAAGAAGACACTAGCTGAGTGAGTTTTATGGATCTAGTTTATGAGCAGCTTAACTATCAAAGCAAGCAGAAGGAATAGAAGAATGAAATGCAGAAATAGGGGAAGGGCGGGTAGCATTTGAAACTGCCAGTTTGAGTGAGACAGTTTCTGTCTGGCCCCTCACTTTGAGGCTGTTATTCTGCCTTTGTCTTGCTCTAAGCTACCTGACTTCCTTCCTTTGTTCTTCCATTCTACTTTGTCGGATTCTGATCATCAGTTCTTATCGATCCCATTTTAAGGACAAATCCTGATGTAAATATACGTGTTGATCAAGGCCAAGGACAATGAAGCAGCCATGAAAAGATTGAAGAACGAGGTATGATGATTACTTCAGACTACTTTCTGTTCTTCATGCAAATGACCATATTTTCTGTCTGCAATACAGGTAGAAGATACTGAGTTGTTCAGATGTTTACAGGAAATCCATGGGAAAAACTACCACAGCTTTGTATTAAGCAAGCAGGTTCTAGTTGTTGGTAATTTCAGGGAAGCCAACATTGGCATTGCTCCTGAGTTAGCCAAAGAGATCACGGAAGAAGTGGATGTTATCGTAAACTCTGCAGCAAATACCACTTTTGATGAGAGGTTCGTGAAGCTATACTAGTCTTGCACCGATTGCTTCCATTACTAAATGTGTAAGTTCACATTCCATAGCAATAAAAGTATTGCAACTTGCAGGTATGATGTAGCACTAGACATCAACACCGTGGGGCCATTCCGGATAATGAGTTTCACAATGATTTCAAGGCTGAAGCTCTTCTTACAGGTATCAACAGGTCAGAATGCCAAATAAGAGTTTCTTGTGGTCGAAATCAAATGGTAACATGTTTCTATTAATCTCAAAAGCTTACAAACAAGCTTTAGCAGTATGTTTGCATGTCATGTTTTTGGCCAAACAACATATGTGAATGGGCAGAGGCAAGGTTTGATACTAGAGAAGCCATTTTGCTTAGGGGATACCATAACAAAGGGGATAGGTTCCTCAGATTTTCGCACATCGAATACCGTTTTGGATATCGAGGCTGAGATCAAGTTGGCTTTGACTCCTTCTTCATACTTCTACATTACTCAAGAAATGAAAGAGTTAGGTAGTCGAGGTATTCTAGTATTTCCCTGTTACTTTCTCATGTCTGTAGATACGAATACACACATGAAGTATTTGATTTGTGCAATTTATTCATAGGGCCAAACTCTATGGTTGGCAAGACACTTATGTGTTCACAAAGGCCACGGGCGAGATGGTCATCAACTGCATGCGAGGAGACATACCGGTGGTAACAATCAGGCCAAGTGTCATAGAGAGCACATGGAGGGATCCCTTCCCAGGTTGGATGGAAGGAAACAGGTAAATGCTAAACCAAAATCTGAGGTTGCGGATGTCACATATATATGTGATGCATCCTCATCTGCTTACCAGATAATGAGCTATTTCCAGGATCTAGCAGTGCGTACTAACTTTTGACGGGTTGATGGTGAGGATCAAGTATATGACCTATATTCCTCACTATTAGAGGACTTCAAAGAGGAGATTCCATCATAATCTCTGGAAGCAAGTGTCAAGGAAGCCGTTAGCCGTCACCTTAACTGAAAGTTGGTGAAGAAGGTGTATATGCCTCTTGTCTATGGTAAGACACAACATAGTGCAGCAGCGGGTAGTTAGTAGAGATGAGGATAAGACTTAATGACTTACTGGTTGGGTTGGGAAGCCGCTCCCACGTGATCTAAGCACTAGTCACTATGTCAGTCCACAGGAAGAAGCTTAGAGTCGTAACGGGGTCAGACGGGCTCTTTTTATCGATCCTTTTTTGTTTGTTTGCATGGTATAGCTAATGAATTTATTCAGTCGTAAAGTACCCGAGGGCCGAAAGGGATTCAAAGCCCTGTTTACTGAGACAACCATGGAGATACGACCACTCAATCCGGTCATAGGCCTTCACCTTGTCGATCAGGCCCTTGCCTGTCCTGTTGTTGGAGGGCTTTATGGTATTCTAGTGACCTTGAGAAGGCTTAAGCAACTCTTTTATTGGAAGGGCATGAAGACTCAGGTGCGTAAATTCATGCAGGAATGTGATATTTGTCAGCACGCTAAGCCTGATCGCGCCAAAAGAGAAATCAAGATTGATCTCATTTGGGCTACGGAAATCGTCGTTTCCCTCCTCCCCTCTGACTTAACAACCAAGCCCATTAGGGAAGCCAAGTTCATCTCTCACCAACATTGCATTTTCTTCAGAAGAAAAGCACGCACGAGGTAGTTCCAGTTTCGCCGGGTCAGAGCAATAATGAAACGCGAAAGAGCTAGAGCCTAACCTGACTGCCGAAAGGAGGGAAAGATAAGCAAGAAAAAGGGCTCAAAGAGCATAGCATCTTGTGAAACGGCTAGTGGTTGTTTAGCCATGAAGTAATTAGATTCAAGGGATATGATTTTAGAAAAGTGGAACAAGCTCAAATAGCTTATTATGACCCGTGGTTAGTACGACTTATCTTGTTTGATCTTCTCGTACGGCTTAGAAAAACAGTGTCGATGTCCTTTCTACGGACCCTAGGTATCCACCATATCAGAGACGCTTTTTGACTCGACCCAAACCAACTGAGTCAGATAACTCCATTTTTACATGCGCATATGACCATCAATGCTCTTCTTTGCCCGCTGACAACCTTGAACAGTGAGGGACAGATGCAGATAACTATGCTCGTTCCATTCTAGTAAATACTTATAATACTACGTTCCCCCAACAATGTGGTTCTCGTGCCGTGGATAGTTAGTATCGGCCTGGCATCCTCATTTTCATCTACATACACAATTCTACCTGATTTGACTGACTTGCTTGTGAGACCAAAGAGGGGGAAAAGATGGATACGATACCTACTACTACTAGGCAAACCCTTCTTTATCTTTAAAGGCACTTATGATTAATGTCTCCTACATATGTCTGCGAAAGTGATCCACCTCGGACTGCGCTATTCTTCGAATGAACGGGTTTAGCTTGGGACGACTAATGATTCTATTTAATCTCTTTGTTCCTTTTTTGTTGTTAATAAGGGGATAGTGCATTGTGACCGGGGGAAGAAATCACTAGACCCGATAAGAATAACCCGCGAATCAGGGAGAATTAGTCTTTTTGTTCCTTGTTCGTAGTTAATAAGGAGATGGTGCAGTGCCTTTACGAAGGTGCTGTACTATCAACGATCTGAGGACGCTTAAAAAGGGAAAGAATCTCTGAGCGAGAGTGCCAAGATGGGAACCTAGTCTTCGATCGACTACTGTGCTTATTATCTTTTTCCAATACTGCGAGCCAAAGGCACGCTGCTATTTAGTCACAGTCACATGCTCACCTTTGCCAGTAGCTTGGGCTAGCGAGTATAGTTCCCTGGCGCCGGGCCCTCAAAAAAGTCCATCGTGGCCATATCCCATGGTTTCTCTTTCTTAATGCTGACCCCAATGTTGATCGACCGTGCTTATTATGATATTTTATTCAATTCATACCACTCAAAGCCCAGGCCATTGGCTGCTCCGTTTTCTGCAACTCGTAGTCACAAAACCTTATTAATCTAAGTGATTTCTTGTCAACGGATCACTATCGCTTACAAGAACGGATGCAGAAATGGGACACCTGAAGGTGAAACAAGAGACCCATACCCATGGTCATCTGATTGATCTACTCGGCTTCGGTACTGAAATGAAAAGGCCAAAGACCAAACAAAAGACGTTTCGTCTGCTCCAGACGAGGTAAGAGCAAATGATCTTTTTCGTGATTTCCATCGTAAGAAGATCGACTTGTAGAAGTATAAAAATGGGGAGCAAAGGAAGAGGCAGGCTGAGCTAACTCTTGTTCAATATCATTCTCATGATGTGTGGTGCAAAGAGAATATTCTTGTGGAAATCCCTTCTTTCTAGCTTGATCAATTTATGTAAGAATGAAGCTAGTGACATTAAACTTCTGGCTCTTCATTATGAAGTCAATTACATGCCAAGACCCTTTATTCCAAGTAGATTGCATCTGCATTTCCTTGGGGAAGAAAGTTCCGTCAGACGGTAGCTTAGCCATTCATCAGATACATGTCGGAGATCCTTCTCTTGCGTAATAGTAATATCGATTGTTCCTCTACGAGAGCCAAGTGAACAAAGCCAATTACACAACGAGTGATTATACTGAGACTAAGAAATAGCTAGCAGTATCGATATGACCGCAATAAGATAGTGAGTGAAGACAGTGCAGGTGTCGCAAGAGAATATCCACATGTGTACTTTACTGTAACCACGAGCTTTGTGGCATTCTATCTTTATCGAAGAGAGCTTATTTCTCACTGTTTCTACCATTCGAGGGGGAAGCCATTACAAGGATGCGAGCTTGCCAACAGAAGATTTTCCGATTGGAAGTCCCGGCAATGGCGCAAGCAGACCAAGAACTGGAAGCAAAGCGGGTTATTGACCACACAGCTATAGTCAAATCAGAGAAGAATCCACGGCACAAGCCTAGTGTGAATAAGAAAGTGGATGTAAAAAGAAGAGTTGGATAAAAGTAAAGTAGGGAAATGACTTGCCTAAGGCATTGAGAAAACCAAATCCTCCACCAGCTCCCCTTAAAGACAGGCAGATGTGAGCAGTAATAGCGAGCTATGAAAAAGTGAATCCACCAGTTGCAGCTTTAGACTGACTAAATGCTCTTTACTTCCCTTTCGTTTAGTTTCGATCCATCCGTGCTTAGAGGAGAGAGGAAAGCAAGAATCAGAACCCATTTGAATCTCCCTTTCATTTGGTAAATATAAGGCTAATGTGGTGGGACTGGGAGGCAGCCAACCCTGCGTAGTGCTAGACTAGAACACGGTCAGCCGCATGAAAGCGTAGCTACATTTTTTTTTAGCAAAGCCATGAGATCCTAGTCTTATGACTACTCCAGTCATCTCAAATTAAGTACTATGCACATACTATTCTCTAATAGGGAGGATGTACCAGTATTCCATATCGCTATCTTCGGATAGTTGTGCTGCTATCACTCGTTCCACCCGACTCTTTAGTTATATAGAACCTTCCCCTGATTGATCGAATGGCTTCCTCTCTAGGGTTTTTAGAAGATGCCATTAGTTCTGGTTGAAGACAGTGGACTTTGGCACCTATGCTTTTAGAAGTACCGAGGAAACCAACCTAACATATTTATTATTTCAAATAACAGAATTCTCGCGAGGAGCAAGGATCTTTGATCTAGAATGGGATGCGAAATCCTTGGATAATTGATAATCTCGGAAGAATGGAAGTAATGTGCCTATCATTCTGTTGCCAGGTGGTCACGATCCAAAGCTTTTGGGGCTTCCGTGCAAAGAAGAAATGTATTGATACTTGAAGGGAATGCAGGTGAAAATCGAGTATCTTTGGGAAATGGGACCGACCTGGCGCCTCAAGTTAGAAAGAGAATTCTCAGCTGGAACCCATGGAAAAGGGGAAGGGGCTTGGGCTTTACCTGGTGTGGCTCGTGGCCATAATAGCTCACTCGATAGGGTCTGCCGGACAATTCTTTTTATTCGGCGCTGGGCATATTCATTAGCCGAGTTTCTTTCTAAGATACTAGTTGGTTCACCCCAGGTCGAGCAGTTAATTAGTCACAAGCAGGCGTTTTCCTTCAATTGGTCACCCTGGCTGGGGTGGAGTATAGCAAACTCTAGCAACCGGAAAGGATACCTATGTTTACAATGGAATCGTTCTCATTGAAAAGGGGCACCAGAAGTTCAAACATCAAACCCATATGGCCTCGGGGTAGGAGAAAAGGAATCGATCACTGTTGGCACTCTAGAATTGTGTATATTGGGATGCGCCTGCGAACTATTGATACTTGAATTTCGTATAGAAGAATTCAACTCGAATGAAGATACCAACCAAGACTTTCCATTTTTTGGCGAGATGATTGGATTTTGTTCCCCATTTTCGATAAGGTATTAGTTTAGGTCTCTGCTGAGCCACTGAGCTAGAAGTGGCTATAGTTATGGGTGTCGTCTCAATTTTTAATCTTCTCCCCGAAAACTCTCTATTTAGGATCAATGCCATGTACGAGTCAGTGTGATTCCCCTGGCGTTGCTGTACTGACCAAGAGGTCTGATTCAGTTGAAACACCCGAGTTAGCTATTGATAAAGGTTGCTCATTGAAAGGTCCAAAGATACAAATCAATTAAGATGTAGCTTTCCCAATTTCATACTTATAGTAGGCGATCCCTTGTTTTTTGACCCGGTAGAGCAATCCGAATTAGATTAGAGTGATATAGAGTAGTAGGGTTCCAATTCAAAGTCGTTTTTAGCCGCCTTTGTTTCTTATGTACCGACTGTGCCTTCCCTAAGGGAAGTAAATGGATCGGTTTGAAAATAAATGAGTTCTTAGTCGTAGAATATTATTCTCGTCAGACTTGAACCTAACGAAAATAGGAAAGGTTCATAGAATTTTTGCCCCTTTTCGTGGAACTAAAAGGGCCTTCATCCGTATTTTCTCATTCATGTATCACAAATGGATCTACAGTAGGATTTTTCTTTTGCTCATTTGTATAATGAATTTCTATAAAATAAAGGTCTTATTGCTGAAATCTATTTGATTTGGGTCGGTAACGTTGGTGAATTAACAGAAACGGAAAGAGAGGGATTCGAACCCTCGGTAAACAAAAGCCTACATAGCAGTTCCAATGCTACGCCTTGAACCACTCGGCCATCTCTCCTACATAAATTATTGACCAGAAACTGAGTGAATAGCGAGTTTTCGTATCACTAAAGTACAGGTACAACCGATCACAGGTTTCATAGGGAGTTTGACTTCCTTTCCAATTTCATATTTCTCAACAACAACTTCTCTCATCCCCACGGATCTATTCCAAATTATGGAATCGTCCCATGTTTCTATTTCGATTGTATGACGTGGCGTATACACGTTATGCAAACAGAACGTATGGTTACTTTACTTTCTCATGGCTTGTTAAACCTTTCTTTTTTCTCTTTGGATCATAACCAAATAAAAACTTCTCGAGTTATCAGAATCCATAGTCAAATTTAGTCCTTGGTTATTCAAGTTAGATGAAATAGTAATAGTTTGGCTCATTGGTATACTACGAAATCCAATCTGATTCAAATATGGAATATCTCTCCTTGTCGGGACAATTTGAGCAGAAAGCCCATATCTATTATCTTTTTTATCGAATTAGTCTGTTTTTTTTGCTATTTCATACTGTATAATTCCTTTGTTTATGGGATCATTTCCCCCGAGGGTTTCCAATCAATGGGGGCGTAGTATAGGTAGTTAGAGAGTGTTGGCTCCCCTAGCTTAAATTCTTTTTACCCATTAGGTTTTCTTTTTCCGTACCATAAATAGAAGAGCTCAGAAGAAAGACCTAATTATATAAAAACACGACCATTCAAGCTAAAGATTAGAGGATCCGTAATAGGACTCTCATAGACTTGCCAGGAAATCTCAAATTAGGAATCGGCTTTTCTTTTGCGCTAGGCTCAAACTTGAGGCCTTTTCCCTTATTATTATTATATGGCATATCCATACTTTAATAACCTAGTGCCTGATCGATTTCAAGCAATATTGACTGTCAGATAGAGAGATGCTGATAGGCTCAAGGATGGTATTTACTTATTAAAAAGACTATATAGAAAGGGAAAAGCTTAATAGCCACTATTGATCCCCTAAACAGAGCACATGATTCGGGATCAGGTGCGATGTGAAGAGGTAGCCTAGCCTTTTATGAGAATCAATTGGGAAGTGGAAAGGTGACATACCCCAACAAAGCGATGCAGAATACTGTGAGCGACTGGACCGTGCAGTCAGCAACGCGAACTGGTCAGAGATTTACCCGCATGCGGGAGTACACAACTTGGCAATGAACGGATCGGACCAAGGGACCACCTTCTATCTTGGTAAGCAGAGTTGGTTCTGACTCCAATAAGTCATCAATAATTAGCAGCATGTCAAGGAAAGCGTACGCTCTTTTACTCGATCGAAAGCCGTATATTCTTCTGGTGAGAGATTTCCTCAATCTGTCCATGCGTTGATTCCATCAACAATGGAAATGGCACTATTGTTTCCTAGCGAGAAAGCCCGACAAGGAAAGGGGATTAAGATTTCAAGATAGAAAGAAGCTGATATAGCGTTCCCTGTGGAAACCTCAGTAAGACAATGGAACAAAAACAGAAGTAAGGAATATGTTGGTTTCTTTCCTGCTCATCGACAACAGCATTTCCCATTGATCTGCAATAAAAAGATTGCTATCCACTAACACCACAACCTGTAAGAAATTGAGTGGTTAAATACATACATATAATCATAGCTATGAAAAAGCCTCCAACACATTTTTGATGTGTATCTAACTTTAACATCTCTTGGTTGTACTCATTGAGATTAGCAACACGGTGAAATGTTTCATCGTTAGCAAATAAGTCAAATACTAATGGATGTATATCTTTTGTAAAGACAAATGAGATACGTTGATAACTTTCCACAGCTGCTGCATGACTATGGAATTGATTCATTGCTATTGATCTAACGGCGTCAGGTATGACCATAGGGCCTGCCTCACAAGGAATCATCTTATACCATACTGTTATAACTACCCCTGTGCGTATTAGTGCTACAAACGAGCAGTATACATAGGAAGCAAATTGGGGGGAATAAAATAGACTAGTCAATTCCATTTCCACTTCATATATTGAAGTTTTAATATGTGATTTCATACCAGCACCTATGTGTGTCTTTGGTATTAAGTACTTACTTATACCATCAGTACTAAATCCAAGCTTTGTAGTTAATAAACCTAGTTCATTATATGTAGATTACAACATGGATTCATTTCGTACATAGTACGGTTTCATATTGAGCGCTGTATAAAACTCCCATCTAATAGTAGGATCATGTATCTCAACTAGATGGGCATAATTTGTATGGGGCCTATTTCTATGTGATATCCAAAACTTCTTTGGTCCTCAAAAATAGATGCATTTTAAGATAGGAATTGTTAGACTAATGTGTTCTCGCATCTTTTGTATCAGAGTTGTCGACTCCTTACTCGTAGATGTAGCACACATTTCTCCACTATCACAGGGGTCATCTCCATGATCACAGGGGTCATCCCTTCCTATTTCTTGATCTTTCTCATTTTTCATTTGGTCATTTCTAGTTGGATTACCTTGATTGGTTTTGTCATTTGACAACATGAATCTGTCAAGAGAATCAGAACAGTGACTTAAGAACACATCATTGATCTCATAGTGAAGTGCTTTCATAAATGAAGTAATATACGATTTCATAATTGATTTCTATGCATTATTTTTGATTGCAATGGTTTTAGAATTTTGATTCTAGGATTTTAGGGATATCATAACCTAGATCTATGTGATATCTGTGTAGTCATTACCTTGCTTGTAGTCCATAGACTTACTACCTCTAGTTCTTTTTCTAGAGAAATGACATATAAAAAACAACTAGCACAGCACAGGGACCAGATTCTCTCAAAATGGTTTCAGGTGCATTACGGAGGGACACTAAATGGTTCAGGTTGTTTAAGGATACGGATTCAGGTTCTCTCCAAATGGGTTAAGGTGGGATATGGACAGATTCCTATACTGATTTCATAGACATATGTGAATACAACCTCATTGATCTTCTCTTTCACCAAGAATATTGTCGATATGAATAGATTTAGGTAGATATCTACTTGATGTTTCTTTCTTAATAACAGTGTCGATCTCTGGTGCAGCAAACTCTTTTTCATGGGTTTTCATCTTCAGCTTATCTCTCAACACCTCATTGTCGGAGATAAGAGTATTGATGATTGTTCCTGCTCTTGTGCTCTCAGCCAACTGAGTATTGAGATCTTTACGAGTCCAGACAACAGGTTTGGTGCCTACCCAGACCTGATTCTCGTCGAATACTTGGATTCTTTTTTTGCAAGTATTATCTAGCGTCATATGCTTCATTTTAGACTTGATTATCAATCTTTTCCAGTCAATCTTGAAATTGTTCTCATAGCTCAAAACTTGCTTTTCACTAAAGAAATCTAATTGATTCAAAAACGTTTCATTAGAAACAGACCCTTTAGGAGCACCCTTATATCGAAAAACCCTTTCCTTACCCTTATCTGCAAAGAATAGAGCGTAAGACTTAGGAGCCTTAAAGATACCAACAAGGATTTGCCCACCATGTTCCTGCTTGAACAGACCAAGCTCTGTCTTAGAGACATATTCCTCTGGGAGAGGATGTGACAAAATCACCGAGTCAGTATCAGTGTAATGGCAGTCTGGTCTTGATATAAACTTGTGCATATGGATTCTACCATACGCAGTAATAGCTGCGGACATTTGTGGGCTAGTATTCACTCTTGCTTTCCACGGACCACTATGATCATACACATTGTGAATGTAATGCAAGATAAATACATTGCCAAGTTCTTCCAGGTTGTCCATAGCCCCTCCACTATCAAGATATCTCATGGTTTGCTCATAATTGAGTATTGATGTTATATTACTCTCAGGGGCGATTGCCAATCGTCCGTATAGACCATTTAATAAATTCTTAAACACATACGAGCCTACTATATTACCAGCAGCTTTCGCTTTCAACCTTCGAGCATAAAGATTTTTAACATATCCATCAAAAGGACTATCCATTTTATCGAAAAGATATAACTGATTACTGTGTACCCTATTGATTCAGCGTACTTGAGCTCTTCTGTAAAATACACGCCAAATATAGCTCCTATAGGAAAGTAAAGACCTTTCTCTTCAGGATGTCTTGTCGGGAGAAACGGTCTATCAGCTGGAGGACTTACAACTAATGCTTCCATGAATCCAAATAGATCATCGAGTTTCCGGCTGCTCAAGTCATAATGCCAGACACCTAGGCCTTTAGGGAATTTGTGGCCAACCATTCTTGACAGGTAGAGCGAATTGACATCATATACATAGAGATTTTCTCCGTATGGGATATAAACATCACTATGCCCACCATAGTAGCCTTTTCTAATAAACTTATCAGCATTCTGGTTTTGAATGTACATTCGATGTTTTTCATCATCATAATAGTTCTCTCGAAAAATAGCCGGCGCCAAAGAGGCTATAGTGCGTTTTGTTGTTACATCTATCAGAAATTCATTCCAAAAGAAGTTTTGTGTGACCTGCAAACATCTTGCTAAGAGTATTACATCTTAGCTCAAATAGTTTTGATAGATGGAAACGGATTCCTTATCATTCAATGATTCCAAACTCACTTTATTATGATCGAAAGGATCTTTCCAACCTAATTCAGGGCACATATCCTTAGCAAGCTTATCTAATGAATCGGGGAGTAACAAAATGGAACATCGTAGAGTTATAACCAATTTGCCCTTGAATAAATTATTCACTTTCTTTTTTAATTTGTTATAGATACAGATTTCATAAATTATGTTATTTCATGTATTTGGAACAGTAACCAAATCTTCCTCACGATTATGTAGCAAATGATTTAAAAGTATCACCCCGTCGAACTTCGACATGTTGTGGAAATAGATTATGTTAACTTTACGTGATTTTTTGCTTTCTATTAGTATGTGATTAATAAAGTCAGTCAACACATTTTCACTTTGCTTAAAAAAGTCAGATTCGCTGTGTCTATGATCAAAAGTCGAAAAATGCACAGTATCACTCTTAGATAGCATCATATTAGAGTCCACTTTCATATAAGCGGCTGCATATGGATAATGCCTTACTTGAGGTGTTATTTCTTTATTGCTATCGGCCTTTTGTATTTTAGGTTCTAGAAATCGAATTGTTTCAAGGTCTGCAACCATAAATACTGCTGGTTTAGGTGGCTTTCCTTGGAATTTAGGATTCTCTTTTCTTTTATTCATATATTCTTCCAATTTCTCCTTATTCTTATTACGTAACTGAGTGATATAATCCGCATATTTAGCATTGTCTGCTCTATTTTCTGTATTGAGAGGAATGAGATCCATAATATGTTCATCCAGATTGGAAGAGAGAATGCTACATTCATACAGTTTCGAGAAAACCTTCTTATATGATGGTATGATAATCTCTTTCTTAGGCTTTCGTGTTGCAGAATATCTATTCAAGTGCACTGCAAAGATTTTATGACATCTATAATCCTCGCTCAAATCCTTCAATAGTCTAAATAGGATATTTCCTAGGATTGCCAAAGGCATGGCTTTGGTATCTTCATGTGAGCGTAATATGATGGCTTTTTTCGTAATAGGCCTATAGATACGATCATTCTCATTGCGGTTGAAAGAGCCCGTAAGAGCCTCAAGCGCAGGTGTCAGTCGGATCCAACCATTCCCACCTGTATCAATTCGCAGATAGACATGCTTCAATAGGAGATACATAAAAGCAATATATAGTTGAACGGTTTCCACACCTTTAGGAAAAGGTTCATGAAATCCCATTTTCACCCATGATTTGATTTTACCCTTATCTGAATATTCCACTTTATTCATATTTAGTTTCTCAATGAGTTCCGCCATTACAACAGAAATCCCGTTAATATCAAAGCGTCAACTCATATCCAACGCAAATTGTTTTTGGATCATCATGATAAATTAGATCTTATCTGATATACATAATATCACCCTTTTGAAGTTTTAGATTTTACCTATATTTATCTTCTCATTAGGAAGAGATGTAGGGGCCCTACTATGATCCCTCAATTGAGTGATCGCTCAAGTCATAGACCTGAGACTGGGCCAACAATCATTCAGAATGATATTCCCTTGTGCGCTAAGTTACATACGATGAGGAACATTCCTCTTATCGGACAAGATCCACTGAAATGTCATAATATTTGACATATCCGAGTTTTCCTCCTTAAAGACTAAGAGAAGGTGAGATGGGCCTTTTCCT
>CM042694.1:437337857-437387857 GCA_023614405.1 Avena insularis | reverse complement strand
AAACCGGGCACTACGGTGAGACGTGAAAACACCTGATCCCATTCCGACCTCGATATATATGTGGAATCGTCTTGCGCCATATGTACTGAAATTGTTCGGGAGACATGGTCAAAGCACAGAGAAAGAGCAAGAAAGCGTTAGAGCATTGGACTTGAAATCCAACTACCTAGAAAAAACATAATAGAACATTGGAATAGAAAGAGGAAGTTTGATTTCTCCCTGGTTCTGACTGGTTGGTAAAAGGACTCTAAATCCTATTGAGCGCCCTGGACTCAAAATCCAATTTGTGCTAGTGGTTCGATTCCACAACAGAACAAAGAATGAAATGAATGAATGAAAGCCATGACCATGCCTCCAGTAGGAAGATCGAGGAACCGGTGCTTTAGCTCCTGGTTCATGGGATCCTAACCTAGATGGGGTACGAAAGAATAATTTCGTAATTCCATCCAATGGAGATAGGTTTCGGAGAAAGAAAGGAGAAAACTAAAGAGAAAGATGGACAGTATCCGAATCAAATAAGAAAAAAACATAGCTATTTCATCAATCAATCAAAGTTGAGTGGAGAAATCCCTGGAGGTTCTGACAGGCTGTGGGCGTGGGACTGAAAATCCTCTTTCGCTGGGCCATTTGGACTCCAAATCCAAACGTGGTTCGAATCCACGAGCCTGCTGATCTTTCCGATATCAGGATTGGCAATCAAATAAAAAAGTTCACCGCTGACATAGAAGTTTTGAAAAAGAGAGGGTAGCAACGAACATCTTTAATCAAACTAGTGAATTACTAGCGAATTTACAAATAGAATAGTGCATCCACGTTAGCATATCTGTTTCTCATTTCTAGATTGACTCGGTCCACTCTCGTTCGGGGAGACCAGAGACAGCCTTGTTATCTGCCGTTCCTGTCAAATGAGCTTGAGCGGATGGCATAAAGCTTCCCTGGGCTGATGGACTATCAGCTTCACGCTTCTTGGTACTCTTTTATGTACGACTTCGTCCAGAACATGTTCCTTGTCATTTGGAATGAATCACCAAGACGTGTTTCATTCAATATCTCCAATTCGATAATAGTTACTAGATGATGAAGAATGAAGTTCGAATCAAATCAAAGGAAACACGCGCCATATACTTTGTGGTGTCCAAAGCTATAGCTAGAGAAATCAATAATTCACAGGAGTGCAAGGCTTATTGGAATGCTTGGGTTACTAATTGAATGATAACATCAACGATAATCTCTTGCATCCCCTTGAATCTTTAAAGTGGACGATATCGAATAGCTTTTTTAGTTCATGGGTCATGACGATAGATCATTCATTTGACTGATGAAATGAACCATAACGTAGTGATTTCTGGTTGTCCTTGGTTGAAAGCAAGCAATAGTCGTATCTGTGGAATCTAATGCATTAGGGAAAGAGGATGTTGGCGCTTAAGGAAGAGTAGGATCTCTACCTTTAGATTACCAGGCCATAGAAACACGTTCTGGCGAAGGTCAATTATTTTCTTAGAGCAAAGACAAAGCGACAACGAGATCATACTTTCTTGCTCCTTCTACTGGTGTACCGGGCACAGGGGATGTTGACTTTACTTCGATACTGGCATCTATGTCTCTTTGAGAAGACTAACTTGTCATTTCAGTCATCCTCAAAGGACGGACGGGATACGATCTATTGTGCAACCTTCCCATCGAAACCCACCACACACGAATACTTCTACCCCTTATCACTGCTCCAATGCCCACAGGCATCTGTCTCTAGCACAAATCTTTTATCAATGAACAATGAATGCTTGAGAATACTGAAGCTTACAAGATCCACACAAATGGTACTCCTTTCTTCGTGAGAGGTCTCCTAATTATGTATATACATGATGAGTCACATCTTGACCGGATCACAAAAAGTGAGGAGAAAGGATCCACCAAAAGAGAGAAATGAAAGTTGTTCCTCCCGCAAGTGAGCTATTTATACCGAAGCTTACAAGAAGCAAAGTGGAAACGGGAGCTTTCCCACCAAGTATCGACATCCAACTCTTCTCTTCCGTAAGCAAAGGGGCTTTCAACGAGATAGGGAGCTGTACAATTCTGTGGCTACGAAAAAAGATTGGATCAAATATACGTGTCCTAGAAAAGAGGGAGGTCACTCATCTTATTAAGCCTGATTTTTTTTTGAAACAGATGCATCAGGTGGTTCTGTCCTCATGCAACAAGGCAGACCAATTGCTTATTTCAGTAAAACCCTTGGACCCAGAAATGCTGCTATGTCAACTTATGATAAGGAGAAGCTTTAGCGATTTTGGAATCCTTGAAGAGATGGCGCCACTACTTTCTTGGTTCCCAATTCTTGATCAAAACTGGCCTTAAATACGAGTACGAAAGGGAACAGCATGTGAAAAAAAATTCGATTACAAGATTGAATACTAAAATGGCAAAGAAAACAAGGTTGCAGATGCTTTGAGAAGAAGAGATTCTCTTATGATGGCAGTCACTACAGTTACTCCTGCTTGGGCTTCCACTGTATCAACTAATGATGATCATCCTTCTATTTCTGCCTACTTTGTTAATGATTCTTTTTGAGATAGAAAGAATATATGTGGGATCAGATGCTGTTCTTGAATACCAAATCATTGATTCACTTCACAACTCTCCCATAGGAGGCCATTCAAGCATTGTGGCTACTTATCAAAGGGTCAAAAAGCGTTTTGATTGCCTGGTTGAAACTTTTCTACATGAGTGTGCAGTTTGCCACTGAGTCAAGGGAGAGCATTGCCACTACCCTGGTCTCCTAGATCCACTGCCATTACCTACTTCTGCCTACTTTATCTATCTTTGAGGGTCTTCCCAAATCATGGGGCAAAGAAGTCATATTGTTGGTGTTCACTAAATATTCTCATTTCATTCCCCTTGCTCACCCTTATACAGTACAATTAGTCTATCATGCTTTCATGGATAATGTTTTCAGTGGAATGGATTGCCAAAGCGCTCATCCGGTGAGTAAGATATGGGAACTCGGATCTGCTGCATTCTTCCTGACTAGAACTATTGGAATTTCGATCTCATTCTGTTCAATAATCACTGTTTTCATGATCCATTTGATTTCAATAGAAATCTCTTCTATCCCACCTCACCTACTAGGGTCTCGGTGGCCTCGTGGTCTATGATAGATCACTACACGACAAACCAAATGTTTGATCTTATTCCATATTATGGGAGGTCTTATTGATTGAATGTTTCATATTGTCGAAATACTTCCACAAAAGTCCATTAGTGGTGTATACAGTAGTCATGCAAGTTTGCATTGCCATATAGAGCATTTGCGTACGTATCCCATGTACCATTTGTTTTTTGGTTGCTTAATAACGTAGTATATTTCTCATAGCTGACAATGAGGGATTTGAGATTTTTCATGAATTACCGTGGATTTCTAGTGGTGGATTGGCATTGAGACAATATAAAACACATGTTTTCAGCATGGTAGTGCTCAAAGGGGTAATAAGAAAGAATTTCGGATTCCTATTCATGGCTCTCATTACTTCCTTTGCGAAAGCCGTATTTCTATATTTTTCTATTTATTTAGCTCAGCAAATCGAATACTAAAAGGGGTAATAAGAAAGAATTTCGGACATCTCCATTCCTTTATTTATGGAAACGAGCTCATTATCGTCGTATATTTTGCAAGTGAGTTGGAACTCTAACCAATCCTCAATCTTGGCGAATGCTTCTTCGTAAGCAGTGATGCACGAGACGGGTGCAAGCTCGAGGAGCTAGGAAGGATGGAAGAAAGCTTGATCGTCACTAAACTACTCGCACTTTTTGTTCTAAAAAGCTTATTAAAAGTTCGAGAGAGGGTTGAGCTTCATCGGTTAGTGTGCACCAAAGGATGAGGTTCCTTTCCCGTCCTACAAATTGAAACCGTTCTAGCTTGATACTGCGATATCGGAAAATCATCCAACGGAGCATGGAAACCATTTCGGTGGCGGTAATGGCCTCCAGTAGTTTTCTATGGAACCATACCACTATGGTCATCTATATGATTAGACCGTGCCGCTTCACTAGACTTTCCTGAACCATCCATTTGATCCCCACGGTCGTGACACCACTTTTGAAACAAAAGTTGGCGAAATCCAATGCGGAACCAAGCAGTAAGAGAAATGAATCATGGTAATTATTACTCGAAAACCAAAGTGGAACGGAGAGTCAGTTACAAAGATGGAAGTGAAAGAACAACATTCTGTGTCATAAATCTCGTATATAGACATTTTTCATGTATATCCGGACGTCATAAATCCCGTATATAGACATTTTTCATGTATATCTGGACGACGCTTTTGATTCCATTATGAAAGTACGCTGTACTGGACTTGCACCCCTAGTTACGCAGAAGTGCAAGCACAAAAGCGGATGACCGGACCTTACTAACATACTCAAAAAGTATTCTATACTGGGTGCTCTTGACAAGCAGTGTTTCCAGTCTTTTATGTCAAATCGGGTGTTCAGTGTCCTTCTAGGTTCTGGATGGTAGAGCAGAGGACTGAAAATCCTCTTTAGTTTAGCGCGTTGGACTCCAAATCCTTGCTGCGCTTGCTGTGGTTCGAATCCACCTCAGAACGAACAATGAATGAATGTGGGCGGTCAACCAGGTAAGCCTGTGCCCAGGAAAGAAAGGACTAGGGAGGGATTGAGAGAAGCTTTCATAGTGGAAAATGAAAAAAAGCATATCCTTCTTAGAAATGGTGGAATTCAAATCACTAGGTTTAGCATCAAGAGGGAAGTTTTGTAAAAGCAACAGGAAGAATTGCTCAGATACCCGTGAGCTAAACTTGGGTCGTGTTATAAATGCTCTGGCTAAACCTATTGATGGGAGAGGCGAAATTGTAGCTTCGGAATCTCGCTTAATTGAATTGAATGCTCTGGGTAGAATTTCCAGGCGTTATGTATATGAACCCCTTTAAACAGGGCTTATTGCTATTGATTCGATGATCCCCATAGGGCGCAGTCAGCGAGAGTTCATTAGTGGGGACAGATAGACTGGCAAAACAGCAATAGCCACAGATACAATTCGAAAGACAAAAGAAAAGGTCAAGATGGAAGAAGAACGAGAACGAAAGAAAATGCAAGTGAAAGAGAATTGTAGGCTTCTTTTCTAAAAGCAGTGGTTCTCACCTCCCTGTGCCCAAAGCGGGGTGGGCGACAGCGCTGCGGTTCGAGTCTTTATCGATCGGGTAGATCCATATGTTCTGAGGGGGAGACGAGGTGTAGTGCAGTCTGGTCAGCGCATCTGTTTTGGGTACAGAGAGCCATAGGTTTGAATCCTGTCACCTTGATGTGGTATTCACACAATGGGGCCGAAGTGCAAAGCCCCGTAGGCTATCCGTGGTCGGGAAGGCAGGCGAAAAGCACGCACAAAAGAAAAAGAAAGCAAAAAAGCTTATTTGGCTTATTTTGGAATCCATTATGAGGCTTTTGGTATTCTATATCTATCTAATATTAGATAGCTATTTCACAAGTTTGATTTACATACCTCAGTCATGTTATTTGTCTAGCCTTCAATCAGAATAGCCTCTCCACCGGTTCCGAAGATTCTTTCGGCATCAATTTGCTTTTGGAATCTTCCTATGAAACAAATAACATTCTAGAACAGTTTAGGACAGAACAGGCCTCGGTAGAAAGCGAGCTTTTTTCGCGTATAGCCAACCTCGAAGCCCATTTAGCGCACGGGCTGCCCCCTCAACTCAACCCTGACGAGTACGCTAACTTGGTCAGGGAGCATTTAGATGGTGCAGTTAGTATTGACCACTACCACCAAGTCCCAAATTTCTAAATTGAGAAAGTCCACATAATGGAGCTCAAAAGCCGATTCAACAAGATACTTTTAGAGCATCTTGAAACCGCACATAAGAAATATTATGAATGAATCACCTTACAATAACATACGAGAGACAGCTTTCTATTTTTTAGAACAACAAGTCGAACCCAATGAACAATTCCATTAAAAGGAATGTTCTAGAGGGGCCCTTTTCCACTAGATTCGCGATATTTCACAAAATGGAACAAATGAAATTATTAACGATTTCTAGAGTTCCGGGATTACTTCACTGATATCTATTTTCGCCTAATCACGGCCTCTAGGTTAGTTCAAAGTGTAGTACAACGAATTATTGATACACCGAAAATGAGTCAAGATGGATACATAAAATGAAGACATCGTGGATTTCCCGGGACGACGATAGGACATTTCACTTTCTTTCGCAATATTTCTGATCATGACTCAACCACTAGCAAAGGGGATTGCTTACTCTCAGCTATGTTTTCTCTTATGCTTAGTCAAGTGAGGATTCCATTCGAAGTAACGTAACAGGAGCACCATCTTCAAAACATATCGGGATCCGGAGTTTTTCGCTAAAAGGTCCCATCCTTCAATATCATGATTGGGTCAACCAGGCCAGATCATAAGTGAAATAGTTTGATCGGGTCGACCAGGTCAGGCCCGATCATGAGTGAATAGAAAATCGAAAACATACATAGCTGTTCCAGCGGAAATACTTTGTTTAATTCTACCACTTCTACTAGGAGTAGCCTTTTTAGTGCTAGCTGAACGTAAAGTAATGGCTTTTGTGCAACGTCGAAAGGGTCCTGATGTAGTGGGATCGTTCGGATTGTTACAACCTCTAGCAGATGGTTTGAAATTGATTATAAAAGAACCTATTTCACCAAGTAGTGCTAATTTCTCCCTTTTTAGAATGGCTCTAGTGGCTACATTTATGTTAAGTCTGGTCGCTTGGGCCGTTGTACCTTTTGATTATGGTATGGTGTTGTCAGATCCGAACATAGGGCTACTTTATTTGTTTGCCATATCTTCGCTAGGTGTTTAAGGAATAATTATAGCAGGTTGGTCTAGTAAGACGGGGGGCGGCCGTTCGGTCACCTATGATATACGGACCAATTGGTCAAAAATGGGTTTGTGTCGTAGGTGTTCAACGATCTACTCTACACAGGTATGGGCTTACAGGGCTAGGGCTCATAAACCCTTTATTTCATTCAGAAAGGGGTTGGTCACTTTTCCGGGCCGGGATCGAGAAGTGGAAGTCATAAAAAAGAGATGTTTCTCTTCGCACCTCATATCAAGAGGAAAGGTAGCTTGTCAAGCTGGTCTCACTATTGGAAATTCTAGCTTTCTTTTTTTTTCACCGGCTCTTCTTCTTTGTCAACGCTACTAAGGACCTGACGGTTCGCCTACTTGATGGATGAAAGAACATGAGAAAGGGTTATCAAATAAAAGGCTAGAAAGTCTACTACAGTACAGTCAAAGAAAAAAAGAAGTGCCTCGCCTACTCATTTTTGGTAGGCGAGCGAGTTAGCGAAGAGGCTTAGGGATAAGAGAGTGTCGGTGCATACATAGCTTTCATTCTACTACGCTACATAAAGTCACTTAGCTCGACGTTAATTAAGAGAGTAAAGGAGTAATACCCTACATAGAAGAACCACAGTTCGTTTACAAAGGTATAACCTTTAGCTCCCCGGGGCTAAGCTGCTTCACACCACTGATAGACTACTTAATTAAGATTCCATTACAAAGGTGCTACTTTGTTTCGCAAGCCTTTGTCATTGTCAGTCAACTAAGGTTGACCCTCGTCCCCCTGCGAATCCGTAAATCAGAGAGCATGCCACAAAAAAAAGATGGTCCCCTATGCGTTTCATTCTTTTTGGAATGCAAAGAATGAAAGTACCTGACCCCCCATCATGGTGAAACTCTCCTTGTGATCGGGATGAGGTAGATGCCTCCCAGCCGCGGGGCGGATCGAATCGGAGTTTCCTTAGGTAGCCACCGACCTACAGTTCTTCTTAAACTTCTGTGCTTGGTGGAAAAGAAGCAAACAAAGGTACGCTCGCTTGCTTTCTTGTTCTCTGCCGCGGATTGGGATCGCTCGCCAGCTAGGCCCTCTAGAAAAAAAGTTGGAGCAACATTGTATGAGAACATATTACCCATCTTCGGGGACAAGGGGCGGAACGACCTCTCAATCTACTTACTGCAGCCTAGGACGGGCGTCGTCGTCTAGGCGTGACTTCTTGTTTTGATCTCCCCTACGCCTAGGACGTTGTCTGGGCCAAGAGCCATAGTTAGTTGTTGTTTCCATTTGGTTCTTCTTTCTCGTTGTTGATACCGGCAAGACCCAGCCAGATGATGATGTCTGCTGGTTGGTAGTGAGAGGACTCTTAGTACCCACAAAAAAGGGCGCTGGTGAAAAAAACAATCATTTGATTTAGTTTCTTGCTCTCCCTTAGCAGCGGGAAAGGAGTCTATCTATCTGCCTAGCTTTGGTAGATTTCCCCCAACGCAATTCAAAAATGGAAATTCCACGAATCCCTGAGGTGGATAAGTCCGATGACTCAGCAGCAGTGCGGAATTGAGTTTCTGGTCCAGTGGATCTGATCTATAGTTAGGGGGCAATACATACCAA
Organism: Avena insularis; assembly: GCA_023614405.1. NCBI lineage: Eukaryota > Viridiplantae > Streptophyta > Magnoliopsida > Poales > Poaceae > Avena > Avena insularis. The sequence continues at coordinate 437,379,410 of CM042694.1, read as the reverse complement.
AAGGTTCAAAGAAGGAAGGCGCAGTATATAACCAACCCACCCATAGCCGGTCTAACTGCTGAGAGAGAAAAGTGGTTTTCTTTCCCTAAGAGTCCTCGAGTACACACAGCTATTGCCGATCCTTTGCGAGATCAGGATGAGACCCTTCAGAATTGAGAATCAATCCATGTTAGGTCAACATCGAGACAGAGCATATCAGTTGGCTCTGTCAAGGAAGTGAAACATGCATTCCTAGGTTTTGTGGTTACCATAGGATTGACCCTCAGTCAGGCCTCCGATTCCAAGGAGTTGATTCAGCAAGTTCCCCGCGCTACCCCGCGGGAAGTCTAATCAGATCAATCGGTGGTTCCGTAATGAGTAGTCGAATACACATTGAGGGGGCCTTGCCTCCTCCTTCCCGCCCACACCTTCATTCTTTTCCTCCTCTGCTTATTGATATTACAATCGTTTCTTATGCATTTTCTCCTGACGACTCGGCTTTGGCTCAAGGCCCCAGAGGGAGAGTATCATTATTAAGTTGACTAACTCCAACCTCGGTATCAAATTCTTTATCAGCGGGTTCGCTTTTCCAGAATCGAAATTTGTATGATAGATCTACGGCGGAGCCGTTTACCAATGTGGAAGTAGTAAGTTTTGACTGCCCCAATACAGCACCCTTGCAACTACTATTATCCCTCTTTTTTCATGTATCGGCTCGGGGTATCGAAAAGAAAAAGTTCTATCTCCCCTGTCCATAGATTTCAGGATAGCGAGGCATACCAACGCCATGCCAACAAGAGGAACCATCCGGACTTAAAACAGCCAACCTACCCCCTGCCACTTCTTCCTCTAAGTAAAGTTGATAGATTTTTGTACGAGTTTTCAAGTGCCATCTCCAGTCTAAGCGGTTGAGTTCAGTGATTGTATTGAACAAAGGGCCCCTCCCAGGGCAGGTACGCGGCTGTCTCTCTTCCAAAGTGTGATCATCTTCTCTAGTCTCCCGTTTCCACCTATTTGAAATGGTCAGCCTATGCGGCATCAATGGAATTGGAATTCGAAAATAAAGTAGACTTCGGTGAAGGAACCTATTCTCTGGTATCTGCTTCGGCCATCTCATCTGGTTTCGGCCTTCTTTGTGAGCAGCTCCTAACTCGCTCGACGGGGCATGATTGCTACTGTTGATAGGTCGATCAGAAAGAATAAGTTCTAGGATTGAACAAAAAGAAAGTACTATAACACTTTCTTCGCCATTCTTTTCTATGAGGAGCTCTATTTTGCTAATACAAATGTAATGCTACCTCCGTACGGCGATTCATAACTAGAAGAACTCGTTGGCACAACCGGACCTTATTAAAGGCCTCGGCCGTCTGATCGACTGAAAGATCTTATCTTGGAGTTCTAGTATGGGTCGTCGGCCCTTTCTCCTCCTCAGTAGGTGCAAACCCAGGTTCTATAAATTATTATAACTGCCTTGGAGCTAGATAAACAAACCTTCTTGTGTTTGAGTATGATGGATGTTACACCCACTGCCAGATACAAGCAAAAGCTTTCTAGTTAAGCTAGGAGTCAGAACGAACTCATGAAGCTATCCTTCTTCTTGGATCTCAAGATTCAAATGGAACCCCGGATTTTGGCTTGAATTTTCACTTTATACTTGAGTTAAGCAAGGCACCAGCATGGGAGAGAAGATAGCCCCTCGGGATCGCTTACTAGCCGGCCTGCTTGATTTATTTATGAGGTATCCAGATGGCACTGCACCGGCGAGGGAAAGGGAAGCTGATGAGAGGTAAGGGAAAAGTCCATTTAATGAATAGGTTCACTACAGACTGTACTATCTCTAGACCCTCTCTCTATACTCCCTCATAATATATGGATCCCTCGGATAATATGGATCCTCCAACAGCTGACATATATTATCTAAACTCCCGGAAACCTGGGCTTATTTTCCTCTTGTTTAAGTAATTTCGCAAGAAGCAACTTGAAAAGCACAAAGACTACATCTAAACAAACCTTACGTCTTTGTTCGGCTCATTCTTGCTTATCTCACCCTATTTCCTTACTTTAGCTTAGAAGTAGGCATATGGGAAGTGTAACATCCCAAAACTTTAATCCAAGCTTATCAAGATCAAATCATCCAAAAATAGGGCTAACAAAAACTTTTCCAAATTTAAAATGAAAGCAGTCATATATGTGTGCATTTAAAATAGGAGTTGTTTGAATTGCCATGCTTGATTGATCCAATGCTTGTAAAATGTTTCTTAGGTGATTTAAACATCATCTACATCATTCCCAAACTTTTCCTAAAGAAAATCAAATCAAGAAGAATTAAAATGAAGGAATGGTCATTTTGGCAAATTTAACTCTCATGCCTACTTTGGCTATTCCTAGTACTCAATTCTTAACAGAAACAATTCTTGATCTTTGCACCCCTTGGTAGTACACATAATGAGGTATCAAGGCCCACCTTTTGATCTGCTAAAAACATTTTGTTAACTATTTTAAATGATAGTTTAAAATTGAATCTAATGCATATGCATAGATCACCCCTATTTCAAAAACCATCTATTTGAGCTCCATTTTCAAAACCCTTGCAACCAGAGACTCCCTATCACTAGTGGAGATCACTCAAAAAATTTGAACTCAAAATTCAAAACTTTTTCTCTTGCGGCCATTTCATCAAACACTTGGCATGCTTAATCCCACCTCTAATCCTAGCTCACTATTCTGCACAGGGTTTTGCCCCCATTTGATCTCCATTTAACCTCTCTGTCCCCTCTTGGTCTAACCATGCCCTTAGCACCCCTGTCCCTTGTCCCTAAACCCCAGGCCATGCCATGCCGAGCACCCACTCGCCGGCCAAACCTTGCCCCGCTGCAGCAGACCACTCCCCCTTCCCTCGCCATGTCTAGGAGGTAGCCAACACCTCACCGCCCCTCTCTGTCCCTTGCCCGAGCCAAGTGCTGCCGTGGACCACCGAGGAGAACCCGCGCCCAGTGCCACCGCACCATGCCGATGCCGCCCGCAGAGCACGCTCTGTCCCCGCGTGCACAAGCCGCCGCTCGACCGCAGCCCGCGCCCGCCTCGACCTGGAGAACACCCCAGACATCCCCGTTCGCCGCCCAAAGCCCCACAGCCACCGCTCGCCGTGGACACCGCCGCCTCTGCCTCCTAGAGCGCCACCTCGCCCAGACCGCATACCACCGCCCCTACGGCCGCATTTAAGTCCTAGAGCACCGCCAGGGAACCGCCCATCGATCGCCATCCCCAGCCATGCCGCTAGCTCGTCGTAGCCATGTCGCCACCGTCGACCGCCCATCCCGCTCGGTCTCACCGTCGGGCCTATAAAAGGAGCCCTCCCCAGCCATTCTTCTCCACACCATTCCACTCCCCTCACCTCTCTGAACCTCACCCACCTCTAGCCGGAGCAAGTGGAGCAGCAGCTCGCCGGAATTGGAGCCGGAGCAGCCACGACAGGAGGAGAAGGGCGCCGTTGATTGCGACCACCCCAAGCTCCGCCGCGACCACGCCTCGCCTCGCGTCGTCTTCCACTTCGTTTGCCCGCCTCGCCGACCCTGCTGGAGCCCTGGTACGCCCCTAGTAGACCCCCACCGAGCCGTTAGGGTTCGAGCTCGCCGGCGACCTGTTCGTCGTCGACGACGACCCTCAGCCGTTGATCACGCTTCTAATCGCATGGCCCACAGCGCACGTATCGTTTCGCGTGCTAAGTGCCGCTGACAAGCGGGACCCCCCTGTCGGCTAAGCCCCGCGCCGTGGAGCGCCACTGGGCCGGCCCATTCCTTTTCCCGCGCTAACCCATCGATTCAAATCTGGATTTTTCTTTTTAGTTTGAATCTAGTTTCTGTCCACTAGTTTGAAAATCAATTCAGAGAGTTTTAGAAAGACAAATTGCATGAAACCAATTTTGTCTGAAAGTTATTAAAATGATCTATCCAAGCCCGTTGGATTTAATTCAATTAGAGTTATAGATCTCTCCTAACAAAAATAACAAGACAGAAGCTTTTGCAACTTGCAACATTTTTATAAAATCAACCAAGTTAGCTTTTGAGTTGATTCCAACTCTCAAAAATCACATTTCATCATATCTATCTAAATATGTAATAATATTAAGGTTTACATGTAGTGACTTTGGACTAGTACCAAAATAATGCTATATAGGCATTTCTAGTCACCTTAAATCATTAAATAATAAACTTAAACCAAAGTACTATTGATCCAACCTTTAAATCTCATTCCCACATGTTAGAATATGTGGTGAGGACATGTGTCCACATGATCCCATATTTTGGTGGTGAATATTAAATTTTAGTTAATACTTCAATGAGTAGAAATTACTTTTCTAAAATGAAAAGGATGAAACTATTGAAATTAAACTTATGATGCTTGTGATGATAATAGATCATCAATTGTGTGTTTTTAGAATGCTACTTAGCCTAGTTAAGTATTGTTTGGTGATTGTCTACTCCCTATGTATTTATAGACGCTAGTACCGACCAAGCTTTCGAGGAGGAGGAGTTCTACCAAGAAGAGGAAGAAGAAGAAAACTTCAACCACTGCACCAACCAAGGCAAGCTATTAGTGGCAAGCTAACCCTTGCAAACCCTACTTTAGAAAGCTATTGTTAGCAAGCTAGAATAAAACTAGATGGTTTAGCAAAGATGCCTTAAGCATGCTTTGATCACACCCCTTTAACTATTAGTATCCCAAGTCTTATTGACAAGTTTTACCTCCCTTAGTTTACACAAAGTTCTTTACTTAATTTTGAAGGTAGCATAAAGAGTATAAAACTTGACCTACTTAGAAACCTTTAGATGTCCTTCTATGGCATGAGATTGATCCCATCCTTCCACCTTAGTGAACACACTTAACTTAGTACCTTAGTATAGATCAAAAACTTGAGTCACTTTAGATGGGAACACTTGGTGAAAATGAATTGTGAAAACCTTGGAATGACGAGTCATTATATTGAGATGTTTTGACATGTGTTGAGAGACACAACTGGTTTATGATGATGAAAATGACGAGGCATGAGCCTTAACCCTTTTATAAAACTGATGGTTGGATTTGGATGCGATACCATTCCAAATTTACCGTACAACCACATTACCTGAATTGGGTAAGGCTTAGCTGGAAATTTATATGCATTAGTATTAGTTCCCTCACGGGAGAGGTTTGAGTTGAGGCTACCTCTCAATGTTGACCACCTATGCAGTGCCCAAGATGACTGATGGTCATGGTTGGGAGGCCATGCTCATAGGAGAGGTGCTTGTACTAGGGTGTGTAAAGGGAAGGTTATGTTTGATTATCTGCATACTAAGTATGATGATTCAGGGTTATCCCTGACAGATGTATCGAATCTTGTGGTGAAAGTGTACCACCTCTGCAGAGTGTCAAACTATTCGAATAGCCGTGTCCACGGTTATGGACAGTTGGAATGGCCATACTGTTTCGTTGTCAGATGTTTTCTAAATAACTTGAAATGAATGATGAACTTTGACTTGACCACAACAGGGTGGTGTTGATGAAAATAGCTTCCCAACTTAAGTGATTCTAGAACTTTATTTTATCTTTCTTTGCTTCTGAACTCAGCTTAGGTTTCAAACTTAACTTGATAGTTAACTTAGATTCAATACTTTAATTAAGAATTATACTCCTTGCTACTAGTAGTTTGCAAGTACTTAAAGAGTACTCATGGCTTTTGTCCCTGGCTATTATCATGGCCAGACTATGAAGGAGATTATCAAGATGATGGTCAGCAGGACGGCTATGATAACTAGGACTATCTGCCTTCGTCAGCATTGTCTGTGCCCCTTAAGATGGACCCCACCGCTACGCTATCGTTTATTTCCGCTGCTTGTTGTATTAAAGACTGGATCATGAGATCCTTATTTGTGTAAAACCTTATGTATGGTTTGTAATGGATGATGTACTGTGATATCCAATCTGTTATGTCTCGCAAAAATGGTAATCCTGGGATTGCGAGGTATGGCATAACGGGCATCTGGGATTAAAAATCCGGGTGTTGACAAGTTGGTATCAGAGCCATCCTGACCATAGGAGACCCTAGTTAGAATGGATGTTCAAACAAAAACTTAGTTTCAAAAACCAAAGTGAGTATTTATGAAAAACTATTTCCTCTCTTACCCTTGTGAACTCATTCTTTCTCAAAAATACATGCTCCTCAAAATTCTTACATTACTACTTAAAATTTGACACACTTGATCACTTCACTAACTTCCTCATCCTAAATTCTTGTAGATGGAGACTCGGTTCAGCAAGTTTTACCAGTTGGTAAACGGAGGTCAGCTGATCTTCGAGAGGGATCTGGATTCACTGTCGGAGTTACTGGGACGCCCACATCCGGAGTTTCTTGGAGCTCAACTTCCAGGACCCCTAGGAGGAGACCTACAATGGCTAGTCACCACGGATCTTCGGGGAAGCATCGAAGCACCAACTTCCGGGAGAATTCAGTTCTCCGTGAGAGAGAACAACTGGCTAGATGGATTAGCCAGGGCAATGCATGAAGCTCTCGCATGTCTCTGTGCCCTCAGCGTCAACAAGATTCAAGGAACCCGTTTTGCCCACTATGCAAGACGTGACTTCATGAGAATGCCGATGGAGATGCCAAGTCACCCAGAATTGAGGCGTCAAGTGGAGAACCTTGACTTCTTGCTGCATGACCGATAGCAGGAACTGGACAATGCCAGAGAGTTAGCCAACCAGAACTGTGCCATCACCGACCAGAAGGCCCAGACTTTCGCACTTCTTGTCCAAGATCGTCAGTCTCTTCGTCGCCAGCATGCAAAGAAGGATCACACCATCGCCCGTCTTCGCAAGAAGGTGGCCGACCTCGAAAAGACCATCAAGGAGCAGGAAGCTCAGCTTGCCGCCAAGGAAGAAGATGATGAGGGTGAAGACATCCAGGGAGATATGGATTCTTACCTCAGCAACGATGATGACTTTCTAGAAGAGGATGCTGTGGACTTCTACACTGATGATGAGGACTCCGACTTCATCGACGATGAGTAGATACACTAGAGCACTGTCGTAGCATGAGATGTATCATCTCATTGTATCGTAGTTTGCAGAATGGTTCTTCAAACCATCTGTTTTCCCCTTTTGCTTGTTGTGGTGTGTGTTGTATCGTGTGCTTGCTTGCATGAATGAAAAAGAAGTTAGTGGAAAAACCTGAGTCCAACTCAAAGTTTTAGCTTTGAAAACCCAAAACCATGAACCTTAGAATTTCCCTCTTACCCCTATATCTATCTCAATCTTCAGATGACTCGTGGAAACCAAGGAGGGAGCAGCTCATCGCAGGACCCAATGTTGCAGATCTTGCAGAATCTTATCGTGGACCATGAAGCAAGCAAGGCCGAGCATCAAGCCAACTTAGCAACATTGCAGCAGATCGCCCAAATGGCTCTCAACAACCAAGGACATGGAAATCAGGATCACCATGGATCTAAACTCAAAAACTTTTAGAACACCAATCCCCCAATCTTCAACCAATCTGAAAACCCATTAGATGCCGATGACTGGTTACAGACCATGGAAAACAACCTCGAAGTTGCAGGAGTTGATGAGAATGAGAAAGTTCTCTTCGCCAACCACTATCTGGCAGGAGATGCAAGAGCTTGGTGGAATAGCATCCGCAATATGAACCATGGCCAGGTGATGACCTGGGAAGCATTCAAGGTCAAGTTCAGCCGCACCCACGTGCCGCAAGGTCTTGTCAACAGGATGAGAGATGAATTCCGCGAACTGAAGCAAGGAAGAATGACTGTGGAGTACCATGACAAATTCTTGTCACTTGCCAGATATGCACCGGATGAGATCAACACGGAGGCCAAGAAGAAGGAGAGATTCTTAAATGGACTGCATGATGAGATGCAGACTGTCCTCGTCAACATCCGTTTCCAGGATCTCGAAGAGCTAGTCGACTCTGCCATTCAGATGGAAGGGAAGATTAACCAGGCAAACGACAACCGCAAGCGCCGTATGATGCAGCAGTCTGGATCCAGTAGTCACCAGAAGTACCGTCCCAACCCTTCACCAGGATATGCACCAAGGAACAACTGACGCCCAAATTCTCGCCCAAGCTACACCAACCGTAGCGGAGGAAATGTGAATCCCGGAGGAAACAATCACAACTCCGGCAATGCCAACGATTTCAACCATGCCCCTCCCAAGAGCAACAACAACAACACTGCACCCAGAACTGGCAGCAATGCTGTACCTGTCGCAGTCAAGGACAAGTCCCAGATCACTTGTTTCGAGTGTGGAGTGAAGGGTCACTACTCCAATGAGTGTCCCAAGAAGATTGCCGCCAATGCCCCTGTGAATGCCCCAGCTCAGCAGCAGCATCGTGTTCAACCAGGAAGGAGATTTTCCCTAGGGAACCCGCACAACCGCAATGGTCGTCTCTTCCACATGAACACAGAGGAAGCCCAGGAAGCGCTAGATGTAGTGTTGGGTATGTTTTCTGTCAACTCAGTATTAGCAAGAGTATTGTTTGATTCTGGAGCATCGCATTCATTTGTCACCAAAGAATTTGTATGCACTAGTAAGATTTGCCCAACCAACCTGAAGCATGTCATGATAGTTCAAATCCCCGGTTCAACAACAAAAGCTAGAAAAATTTGCAAAGTTGTACCTATCAGAATACATAGGATAGATTTTTATGCCAACCTAATTGTACTTGGAACCAAAGGATTGGAAGTAGTACTAGGTATGGACTAGATGTCAAGGCATAAAGGATTGATAGATTGTGCTAAGAAAGCCATCACCATGACCAGTAGTTCTAGAGTAACAGTAGAGCATATCTCTGAAACCTTACCCCGTCAATTCAAGTGCAACAAGAGTGTAGCCCTGCCCACCATTGACCAAGTCAGAGTAGTCTGTGAATACCCCGACGTATTCCCAGATGAATTGCCAGGTATGCCCCCGGATAGGGATATTGAGTTCATTATCAAACTAATCCCCGGGGACCTATAACCCAGAGACCCTATACCATGAACCCCTCAGAGTTAGTAGAACTGAAGAAGCAGTTGGATGCCATGTTAGCAATAGGTTTGATTCAGCCAAGCGCATCGCCATGGAGATCACCAGTGTTATTCGTCGACAAGAAAGATGGAGGCAAGCGTCTGTGTACAGATTATAGAAAGTTGAATGACGTCACCATAAAGAACAAGTACCCCTTGCCAAAGATAGAGGATCTATTTGATCAGTTGACTGGAGCTCAGGTATTCTCAAAGATTGATCTTAGGACTGGTTATCACCAACTTAAGATTCGTGCAACGGATATTCCGAAGACCGCCTTTACTACTCGCTATGGTTTATACGAGTATATGGTTATGTCTTTTGGATTAACCAATGCCCCTCCTTATTTCATGAATCTCATGAATAAGATCTTTATGAATTTCCTAGATAAGTTTGTAGTTGTGTTTATCGATGATATCCTTATCTACTCCAAGTCAGAAGAAGAGCATGAGCAACATCTGAGAATCATCCTAGAAACCCTGAGAGAGCATCAGTTATATGCCAAGTTCAGTAAGTGTGAGTTTTGGCTGAAAGAAGTAGGATTCCTAGGACATATTGTGTCTGCCGGAGGAGTCTCTGTTGATCCCGTCAAGATCAAAGATGTCGAAGAATGGGATGCCCCAACCACTCAAACCCAAGTCCGTGCATTTCTCGGATTAGCGGGATACTACCGCAAGTTCGTAGAAGGATTCTCGAGCATCGCCCGACCCATGACCCAATTATTGAAGAAGGACAAGAAGTTTGAATGGACAGACAAGTGTGAAGCCAGTTTCCAGGAGCTGAAGAAGAGATTGATATCAGCCCCAATTTTGATCATGCCAGACATCAAGAAGCCATTTGATGTGTATTGTGATGCATCCAAGATTGGCCTAGGATGTGTATTGATGCAAGAAGGCAAAGTCATCGCGTATTTGTCTCGACAACTGAAGCAGCATGAGCAGAACTATCCGACCCATGATCTTGAGCTAGTAGCCGTGGTTCTAGCGTTGAAGACATGGCGTCATTATCTGATGGGTAATCACTGTGAGATTTACTCAGATCATAAGAGCTTGAAGTATATCTTCACACAGAAGGAACTGAATATGAGGCAAAGAAGATGCATAGAGTTAATCAAGGATTATGACCTTGACATTCACTATCACCCCGGCAAAGCCAATGTGGTAGCGGATGCTCTTAGCAGATTGCCGTGTAGGCTTAACACCATGATCAAGGAGAAGCAACCCAGTTTGTATGAGGAGTTGGAGCAGTTCAGGACTGAGTTAGTTAGCAAAGGATTCCTAGCTAGCATTGAACTTCAACCCAATTTGATTAGCCAAATCAAGGAAGCCCAGAAGGGGAATGAAAGTATTGACGGAATCAAACGTCGTATTGGTACAGGCAAGGTACCTGGATTCACCGAAGACGAAGAAGGTGTACTGTGCTACAAAGGACGTATCTGTGTGCCAGCAGATTCGGAGCTGAAGGAGGTTATCATGAAGGAAGCTCATGATACTCTTTATTCTATCCACCCCGGAGGAACAAAGATGTATCGGGATTTGAAAGAGCAATTTTGGTGGCACAAGATGAAAAGAGAGATCGGAAGCTACATCGCCAAATGTGACATCTGTCAAAGAGTCAAAGCAGAGCATCAGAGACCTGCCGGACTACTACAACCATTGCAGATTCCGGAATGGAAATGGGATTCCGTAGGAATGGACTTTATCACCGGTTTACCCACTTCTAGTAGGGGAAATGACTCAATCTGGGTCATAGTTTATAGAGTGTCCAAGGTAGCCCACTTCATACCTGTCAAGATAACCTACCAGAGTGCAAAACTAGCAGAGCTGTACATTGCTAGCATTGTTAGTCTGCATGGAACCCCCAAGACCATCGTCTCAGATCGAGGAACCCAGTTTACTTCAAGATTTTGGCAGAAAGTTCAGAAAGGTTTAGGAACCAAGTTGAATTTCAGTATCGCTTATCACCCGCAAACAGATGGACAGACTGAGATAGTCAACCAGATCCTAGAGGATATGCTTAGAGCTTGTGTGTTGGAATACGGATCAAAATGGGAAGACTGCCTGCCTTTCGCAGAATTCTCATATAACAACAGTTATCAGGCTAGTTTGCAGATGGCACCATTTGAATTCCTATACGGAAGAAAGTGTCGTACCCCTTTGAATTGGTCGCAAGTAGGAGAGAGTCAGATCTTTGGACCCGACATTCTTTGAGAAGCAGAAGAGAAAGTTCACAAAGTCCGTGAGCACCTCAAGACCGCCCAATCCATACAGAAGAGCTATGCTGACAAGAGAAGGAGAGACCTGACTTTCAATGTCGGAGATTTCGTATATCTCAAGGTTTCACCATTGAAGGGAACTCAACGCTTTAGTCTGAAGGGAAAGTTAGCTCCCAGATATATCGGACCTTTCAAGATTCTGAATCGCCGAGGAGAAGTATCGTATCAACTGGAACTGCCTGAAGAGATGTCAGCCATCCACAATGTGTTCCATATCTCGTTACTTCACAAATGCCTAGAAGTGCCTGAGAAGACTGAAGTTTTCAAGAACATCGATCACCGAGCTGTGGAAATCAACAAGGACCTGACCTATCGAGAGTACCCATCCGTATCTTAGAAGAAGCCTACAGAACCACCAGGACCAGGAGTATCAAGTTTCTCAAGATTCAGTGGAGCAACCATACCGAGGAGGAAGCTACTTGGGAGCGCGAAGATTACATTAGGACAGAGTTCCCAGATCTCTTTAGTTCCTAGTTTTCTTTGTAAATCTCGGGACGAGATTTTGTTTAAGGGGGGAAGGTTTGTAACATCCCAAAACTTTAATCCAAGCTTATCAAGATCAAATCATCCAAAAATAGGGCTAACAAAAACTTTTCCAAATTTAAAATGAAAGCAGTCATATATGTGTGCATTTAAAATAGGAGTTGTTTGAATTGCCATGCTTGATTGATCCAATGCTTGTAAAATGTTTCTTAGGTGATTTAAACATCATCTACATCATTCCCAAACTTTTCCTAAAGAAAATCAAATCAAAAAGAATTAAAATGAAGGAATGGCCATTTTGGCAAATTTAACTCTCATGCCTACTTTGGCTATTCCTAGTACTCAATTCTTAACGGAAACAATTCTTGATCTTTGCACCCCTTGCTAGTACACATAATGAGGTACCAAGGCCCACCTTTTGATCTGCTAAAAACATTTTGTTAACTATTTTAAATGACAATTTAAAATTGAATCTAATGCATATGCATAGATCACCCCTATTTCAAAAACCATCTATTTGAGCTCCATTTTCAAAACCCTTGCAACCAAAGACTACCTATCACTAGTGGAGATCACTCAAAAATTTTGAACTCAAAATTCAAAACTTTTTCTCTTGCGGCCATTTCATCAAACACTTGGCATGCTTAATCCCACCTCTAATCCTAGCTCACTATTCTGCACAGGGTTTTGCCCCCATTTGATCTCCATTTAACCTCTCTGTCCCCTCTTGGTCTAACCATGCCCTTAGCACCCCTGTCCCTTGTCCCTAAACCCCAGGACATGCCATGCCGAGCACCCACTCGTCAGCCAAACCTTGCCCCGCTGCAGAAGACCACTCCCTCTTCCCTCGCCATGTCTAGGAGGTAGCCAACACCTCACCACCCCTCTCTGTCCCTTGCCCGAGCCAAGTGCTGCCGTGGACCACCGAGGAGAACCCGCGCCCAGTGCCACCGCACCATGCCGATGCCGCCCGCAGAGCATGCTCTGTCCCCGCATGCACAAGCCGCCGCCCGCTCATAGCCGCCCGCTCCGCCTCGACCTGGAGAACACCCCAGACATCCCCGTTCGCCGCCCAAAGCCCCACAGCCACCGCTCGCCGTGGACACCGCCGCATGTGCCTCCCAGAGCGCCACCTCGCCCAGACCGCATACCACCGCCCCTACGGCCGCATTTAAGTCCTAGAGCACCGCCAGGGAACCGCCCATCGATCGCCATCCCCAGCCATGCCGCTAGCTCGCCGTAGCCATGTCGCCACCGTCGACCACCCATCCCGCTCGGTCTCACCGTCGGGCCTATAAAAGGAGCCCTCCCCAGCCATTCTTCTCCACACCATTCCACTCCCCTCACCTCTCTGAACCTCACCCACCTCTAGCCGGAGCAAGTGGAGCAGCAGCTCGCCGGAATTGGAGCCGGAGCAGCCGCGACAGGAGGAGAAGGGCGTCGTTGATTGCGACCACCCCAAGCTCCACCGCGACCATGCCTCGCCTCGCCGTCGTCTTCCACTTCGTTTGCCTGCCGCGCGGACCCTGCTGGAGCCCTGGTACGCCCCTAGTAGACCCCCACCGAGCCGTTAGGGTTCGAGCTCGTCGGCGACCTGTTCGTCGTCGACGACGACCCTCAGCCGTTGATCACGCTTCTAATCGCACGGCCCACAGCGCACGTACCGTTTCACGTGCTAAGTGCCGCTGACAAGCGGGACTCCCCTGTCGGCTGAGCCCCGCGCCGTGGAGCGCCACTAGGCCGGCCCATTCCTTTTCCCGCGCTAGCCCATCGATTCAAATCTGGATTTTTCTTTTTAGTTTGAATCTAGTTTCTGTCCACTAGTTTGAAAATCAATTCAGAGAGTTTTAGAAAGACAAATTGCATGAAACCAATTTTGTCTGAAAGGTATTAAAATGATCTATCCAAGCCCGTTGGATTTAATTCAATTAGAGTTATAGATCTCTCCTAATAAAAATAACAAGACAAAAGCTTTTGCAACATTTTTATAAAATCAACGAAGTTAGCTTTTGAGTTGATTCCAACTCTCAAAAATCACATTTCATCATATCTATCTAAATATGTAATAATATTAAGGTTTACATGTAGTGACTTTGGACTAGTACCAAAATAATGCTATATAGGCATTTCTAGTCACCTTAAATCATTAAATAATAAACTTAAACCAAAGTAATATTGATCCAACCTTTAAATCTCATTCCCACATGTTAGAATATGTGGTGAGGACATGTGTCCACATGATCCCATATTTTGGTGGTGAATATTAAATTTTAGTTAATACTTCAATGAGTAGAAATTACTTTTCTAAAATGAAAAGGATGAAACTATTGAAATTAAACTTGTGATGCTTGTGATGATAATAGATCATCAATTGTGTGTTTTTATAATGCTACTTAGCCTAGTTAAGTATTGTTTGGTGATTGTCTACTCCCTATGTATTTATAGACGCTAGTACCGACCAAGCTTTCGAGGAGGAGGAGTTCTACCAAGAAGAGGAAGAAGAAGAAAACTTCAACCACTGCACCAACCAAGGCAAGCTATTAGTGGCAAGCTAACCCTTGCAAAACCTACTTTAGCAAGCTATTGTTAGCAAGCTAGAATAAAACTAGATGGTTTAGCAAAGATGCCTTAAGAATGCTTTGATCACACCCCTTTAACTATTAGTATCCCAAGTCTTATTGACAAGTTTTACCTCCCTTAGTTTACACAAAGTTCTTTACTTAATTTTGAAGGTAGCATAAAGAGTATAAAACTTGACCTACTTAGAAACCTTTAGATGTCATTCTATGGCATGAGATTGATCACATCCTTCCACCTTAGTGAACACTCTTAACTTAGTACCTTAGTATAGATCAAAAACTTGAGTCACTTTAGATGAGAACACTTGGTGAAAATGAATTGTGAAAACCTTGGAATGATGAGTCATTCTATTGAGATGTTTTGACATGTGTTGAGAGACACAACTGGTTTATGATGATGAAAATGACGAGGCATGAGCCTTAACCCTTTTATAAAACTGATGGTTGGATTTGGATGCGATACCATTCCAAATTTACCGTACAACCACATTACCTGAATTGGGTAAGGCTTAGCTGGAAATTTATATGCATTAGTATTAGTTCCCTCATGGGAGAGGTTTGAGTTGAGGCTACCTCTCAATGTTGACCACCTATGCAGTGCCCAAGATGACTGATGGTCATGGTTGGGAGGCCATGCTCATAGGAGAGGTGCTTGTACTAGGGTGTGTAAAGGGAAGGTTATGTTTGATTATCTGCATACTAAGTATGATGATTCAGGGTTATCCCTGACAGATGTATCGAATCTTGTGGTGAAAGTGTACCACCTCTGCAGAGTGTCAAACTATTCGAATAGCCGCGTCCACGGTTATGGACAGTTGGAATGTCCATACTGTTTCGTTGTCAGATGTTTTCTAAATAACTTGAAATGAATGATGAACTTTGACTAGACCACAATAGGATGGTGTTGATGAAAATAGCTTCCCAACTTAAGTGATTCTAGAACTTTATTTTATCTTTCTTTGCTTCTGAACTCAGCTTAGGTTTCAAACTTAACTTGATAGTTAACTTAGATTTAGTACTTCAATTTAGAATTATACTCCTTGCTAGTAGTAGTTTGCGAGTACTTAAAGAGTACTCATGGCTTTTGTCCCTGGCTATTATCATGGCCAGACTATGAAGGAGATTATCAAGATGATGGCCAGCAGGACGGCTATGATAACTAGGACTATCTCGCCTTCGACATTGCTGTGCCCACAAGATGGACCCTACCGCTACGCTATCGTTTATTTCTGCTGCTTGTTGTATTAAAGACTGGATCATGAGATCCTTATTTGTGTAAAACCTTATGTATGGTTTGTAATGGATGATGTACTGTGATATCCAATCCGTTATGTCTCGCAAAATGGTAATCCTGGGATTGCGAGGTATGGCATAACGGGCATCTGGGATTAAAAATCCGGGTGTTGACAGGAAGTTACACAAACATGACTTATCGGTTGGCCTAAGCTTACTCGATTCTATTCTTTCCAATATCATATACGCCTAGTGAAATGCATCTATCTCCTTCTTTCTTTTTATCCATTTTATATACCTAGTCGAAGACTACTTCAGATTATAGGGCGGGCTTTTCTACCCATTGACCGGGACCGATCACAGTGTTTGACCGCTCTTGGTATTCAGACCTTGGACTTTTTTTCCGCTAGGAGCTGATCCATTCTTTAAGAGCTCTATACATAAAGAGAAGGCGTATTCACTTAAAGGACTGTGAAATCTACCCTATGCCCCAAAAAGTCTAGGCACCTAAATAAAGATGGGATCCCTGACCAATAGATTAAGCTATCCAATGAGTTAGGAACCTTTTTTCTTCCCCCTTCTCTTCTTCGCTTTGCTCTGTTACTCCTTTTGTAGATGGTTGGTCACCACACTTAGGCTTTTTGTTCTCTGCTTGTGGTGGGTCTCCAATCTTGATCCGGTGCTGACTTAATAGGGAAACCTACCCAGAAAATGACCCCTTTTATACACCTGCCGGTCCGGTTAACAAAGCCTGTAAACCAAGAGCGGAACGAAGAGCTAAAATGTAACCTTTACCCTTGTTAATCCTATTTCTTTCTTACTTGTATCCTATTACTTCTAGAAGGACTCAAAGTGAGACCAGAGAGAGAAGAGTTTTCCCGCAAACCATAGCGACTAGCTAGTCTCAAAATAAAAGAGTTCTTTTTACAGTAGCGGGGTTGGGAAAGTAAGGAAAGTCAAGCCCGATGATTCTGTGGGAAGGGACGGATTTCGAATTCCTTTTTCCTTCCTTTTTACGCCACCTCCTCCCAATCCTTGAAGATATGAAGCAATATTTTCTTAAGACTAAGTGAAGGTTGGTATGGCCCAATCCCATCGTTTAAATGAGAGTGGATCAAGGGAATGGAATCTAGACTATAGATTGAACTAGACTATCAATTCAATCTAATTCATCTTCCATTTTAGAAAGTAGCAAGCAGCGAATAAAACGGCTGCAGCAAGAAGTTTCGCACTCTAACTTGAAACGAATTTCACGCATTGAAAGTGTCATCCCTTGCTTTGTTCTAACCGCCCTTCCTTTAAGTTTCAGTATTCGAAACTCTTCCTAGAATTAGATTGTTTATTTATTATAGAATAGGAGAAGAAGGGCTTCATTGCCCCCAGTATTCCCGCATGTAGCTTTGAAAAGGGCGAGGTGTTGTTCAAGGTTCCCTACCCCATTCAACATTTTGCATTTTGGCGTAGTATAGTATACCCCTTCCTTGGGGTACGGTACCATATAAAATTCACTAGGGCCTCTTTCCTCTCTTTTTGTTGGCAACCCCTGTCAATGTATGTTTGATTTGGGAGGCTACCAATTCTGGAATTTCTTCTCGAGACATCCCTTGATCAACTTCTCTTCGGGATGGGTCATTGGTCTTTGTGGAGATAATGTGTCAGCCGTGGTAGAAGTAGCTCCCTGAGTAGGCATGGGAGCCCGCCTAGATGAAGGGATTTTCTCATCTTGAGGTGTCGGGAGGAGTAAAGGAGATTGACTCTTCTCTATCATTAGCCTTTTTATTGACACTAGCTCTTTATATAGTCAATTTATTTTAGGAGTATCGTATCGGTAGGCACAGATCATTGGTATTGGATGTATCGTTAGGTTGTGCCGAGTCAAATCAGCTCCGCTTATTTTTTTTCTGTTGCAGAAAAGAGATCCCTTACCCTTTCTTTAGCAAATGATGAATATGAAGTCTGGGAGGCTGCGGGTACTATGGATCCTCTGACTCCCAGTCGGGTTACCTTCCCGGGTCTCGCCGGTGTTACCTGTAGGTCGTGATGTGCCTCGATATGGCCGTCTCCTGTCCCCCTGCTCGTGGAGAATCCGCTCCCAGGGCGTCGCTCTGCTGCGTCTGGCCCGTCCTCTAGGCACCTTTGGAGGGCGGGGAGTGTGACAATGTACACGCTTCCCTTTACTCCATAGGGCCTTTTCCTCGGTTGCAGGGTTTGGTGGCCCGAAATTGACTTGGCTTCGCCAAAAGGCCTCATCTCCAAATCCCGGCTCGCGAGGCGTCCCTCTCGTTGTAGGGCGGAGCCCCCTCGCCTCGCTCTTGTGACATGCTATGTTTCCCTTCTTCCATTCTCAAGTCAAAGGTGAGTCCCATGTGTCAGTTTGTGGATCGTGGTCTCATGCACTAATCCCTATAGGTGCCCATAGTAGGCCGGCCGCCCTACCTAAACCAATCATCATATCGGTCCCTAGGCCCCATTGCTGGAAAGGCTCGGCTTCAAAGCCGTATGTGGATCTTCCGCCTCATACGGCTCCTCTAGGGATGGGGGTAGGCCCAGCCCAGGCTTGTGCGGTTAAGGTTGTTGTACACGACCTCAGTTGAGCATTCAGTTAGAGACGGCGATCGCAGGTTCGCTGGAGGAGAGGGTGTTGCGAGCAAGATTTCACAAACAAAGCCCTCCTGCCCGCAGCCCTATTCTAGAAATTAGGCTGGCTACGTTACTTATAACCGCAGAACGAGCAATGAATCCCCAACGACAAACGAACAAGGGGCGGGGCATTTTTGGGGAGTAGCCCCCTTTAGAAGAAACTTTCTGGCACATACATTAAGGGAGCCATCAAAAGGTGACTGAAACACCTGAAACAGGGACTACCCGAGCTAATGATAGAGGCAAGAACACTTTCCGGCCAAGTCCCATTAATTGATCATAACAATATCGTGGAAATGCTGCACGGACCCATATATATATATATAGAAACAGAAAAAGAAGAACCTTGATACTAAACCAGATCGAACAAAGGATCTTCTTGGAAATGGGAAGATCTAGGATAGGCGGCCAACCTCCTGGAAAGAGCGATGTGCATAGACCGGGTGAGTAGGGATGCGGCTCCGTGGACCGCTCGTCGGGCCTGATAGGTGGTGGTATCACACCCTTCTCAAAGGAACCATACATGAGAGTATCGCCTCATACGGCTCCGTCCTAGAATCTGGACCCCCCCCCTTTCCTTTGACCAACGGGTCCTTGAACCCATATAGAAGGATCAGGCTTAGTCATCCTCATCTAAATCATCTTCAGACGAAGACTCATTTAAGCCCAATTCCTCCTCTTGATTTTCATTTTGTGGGAGTTTAGCCAGCTCATCCTTAAAATGAAGCTTGATAAGAGAAAATATCACTCTTCTTTGGTCTTGAATATTATCCGTCTGCTTGACGAAATCAATTAACCCTGCATATGTTGAATGAAAGTTCTCTGAGATTTCCTGGATACATTTGTTTTTGAAGCATCTGCATCTCCCATGTGGGCACATAATTGCTCATAGAGCGGTTTAGTGAATTCATCGTTTTTGAAACTCTCAAATTGCTCGTCAATTCTAAAATCTTTTATTGATTCGGCATATTGCCGAATATTTTCCTGATACTCACCTGGTTGGTTTAAGTCAATAGTTAAAGGAGGAGCATCGCTCCCACCCCCTTGGTTAACGCTATCACTATCACTATCAGATGATAGCATTAGATGAACGTGTGGGGCTTTGTACGTTTCCCCCCTCCCCGAACGCGAAGGACTTGGATTTTCCAGTTGCTCTATTCCGCCGAGGGGAGCATAGCGCTCCCGTCCACTCCAGGTCTCCCGCATTTCTGCGAAAAGGGCCATTAGAATGTGAAAAACAGATTGCGAAACCGATAGAATCGATTCCATGATTAGTTCCATAGTTTGATCGGACGCGATCCAAGAGGGATTCATTTCAAAAAAACGGTTGCTATTGCAATAGGCATTGCAGAGCAAATAACCCAAAACAAATAGCCAGATGCCCGCTTTTCCCTCCTTTTGGGGAAGAGGTTGAGGAGTAGGCGGCTCTAGCAGCTAAAGTGGAATTATGAAGTTTTCTTTCTTCTGTTTCCACCTTAATATCATTCTGTTCAATAATCACTGTTTTCATGATCGAATGAAAAAAAAGTATACAATTTCTATAGTATCCCTAGTTGGGATGGTATAAGTGATTCGTCTATACCATTCCCATGGGATCGTAGAATCCCCTAAGGATGCAATAGGTATTTGTGATCGATCAGCTTCCAGTATGATGGAAGACTTTCTATCTGCATTCAGAATAACCACACAATCAGGTTGTTGGTTCAGCCCAAAATGGATCTTTTTCTTTCTTGAATGGAATTTTTTTATTAGCAAAAGGATTGGTCAAAAAAAACCTGATCTTCCATTGAGAATCATCGAAACAATGCGAATTCACATTTCTAAAATAGCTTCTTAAATAGCTTGCCATTTCTTCCATTATCTCTAAATAAAATAAATGATTGGTCTTTAAAAAGAAGTAACGGCCTTTTTGACGACTGGGAGATCCTATAAAATGAAGAGCGTTTCGTAAACAAATCAGTGTCTTGTCTGAATCGAGAATAGCAATTCCATTTCTTGAACCACGGATATAGACTTTGAAATGGTGATAAGCTACCCGACGGCCGAGATGTGCACTCGTACAAAGTAATTTAGTACATACTATCGAAAGGATTGTCATTTCCGGTTTTTGTTTCATGAGATACAGGTGGTAAGTCAGAAAATCGAATAGGTTAGCTGCTGATCTTCTAACCACTCAGAGTCAGAGTCAACATCAAAGGTGGTGACATAACCTGTAGTTCGAAAGTAGAAAGAGGGAAGAACTCAGATAGAAAGAAAGGCGGGTGAAGAAAACTCTCATTCTTCTTACATCTTGACCTTTTCTTTTGTCTTTCGAATTGTATCTGTGGCTACTGCTGTTTTGCCAGTCTGTTTGTCCCCACTAATGAACTCTCGCTGACCGCGCCCTATGGGGATCATCGAATCGATAGCAATAAGCCATGTTTGAAGGGGTTCATATACAAAACGCCTGGAAATTCTACCCGGAGCATTCCATTCAATTAAGCGAGATTCTGAAGCTACAATTTCGCCTCTCCCATCAATAGGTTTAGCCAGAGCATTTATAACACGACCCAAGTTTAGCTCATGGGTATCTGAGCAATTCTTCCTGTTGCTTTTACAAAACTTCCCTCTTGATGCTAAACCTAGTGATTTGAATTCCATAATTTCTAAGAACGATGTGCTTTTTTTCATTTTCCACTATGAAAGCTTCTCTCAATCCCTCCCTAGTCCTTTCTTTCCTGGGCACAGGCTTACCTGGTTGACCGCCCACATTCATTCATTGTTCGTTCTGAGGTGGATTCGAACCACAGGAAGCGCAGCAAGGATTTGGAGTCCAACACGCTAAACTAAAGAGGATTTTCAGTCCTCTGCTCTACCAGCAAGAACCTAGAAGGACACTGAACACCCGATTTGACATTAAAGAATGGAAACACTGCTTGTCAAGAGCACCCTATATAGAATACTTTTTGAGTATGTTGGTAAGGTCCGGTCATCCGCTTCTGTGCTTGCACTTCTGCGTAACTAGGGGTGCAAGTCCGATCTGCATTACTTTCATCATGGAATCAAAAGCCTCGTCTGGATATACATGAAACATGGCTATATCAGAGAGGTATGACGTCCGGATATACATGAAAAATGTCTATATCTGAGATTTCGACCGAATGTTGTTCTTTCACTTCCATCTTTGTAACTGACTATCCGTTCCACTTTGGTTTTCGAGTAATAATTACCATGATTCATTTCTCTTAATGCTTGGTTCCGCATTGGATTTCGCCAACTTTTGTTTCGAAAGTGGTGTCACGACCGTGGGGATCAAATGGATGGTTCAGGAAAGTCTAGTGAAGCGGCACGGTCTAATCATATAGATGACCATAGTGGTATGGTTCCATAGAAAACTACTGGAGGCCATTACCGCCACCGAAATGGTTTCCATGCTCTGTTGGATGATTTTCCGATATCGCAGTATCAAGCTAGAACGGTTTCAATTTGTAGGACGGGAAAGAAACCTCATCCTTTGGTGCACACTAACCGATGAAGCTCAACCCTCTCTTGAACTTTTAATAAGCTTTTTAGAACAAAAAGTGCGAGTAGTTTAGTGACGGTCAAGCTTTCTTCCATCCTTCCTAGCTCCTCGAGCTTGCACCCGTCTCGTGCATCATTGCTTACGAAGAAGCATTCGCCAAGATTGAGGATTGGTTAGAGTTCCAACTCACTTGCAAAATATACGACGATAATGAGCTCGTTTCCATAAATAAAGGAATGGAGATGTCCGAAATTCTTTCTTATTACCCCTTTTAGTATTCGATTTGCTGAGCTAAATAAATAGAAAAAGATAGAAATCTGACTTTTCGCAGAGGAAGTAATGAGAGCCATGAATAGGAATCCAAAATTCTTTCTTATTACCCCTTTCAGCACTACCATGCTGAAAACATGTGTTTTATATTGTCTCAATGCCAATCCACCACTAGAAATCCACGGTAATTCATGAAAAATTTCAAATCCCTCATTGTCAGCTATGAGAAATATACTACGTTATTAAGCAACCAAAAAGAAAATGGTACATGGGATACGTACGCAAATGATCTATATGGCAATGCAAACTTGCATGACTACTGTATACACCACTAATGGACTTTTGTGGAAGTATTTCGACAATATGACACATTCAATCAATAAGACCTCCCATAATATGGAATAAGATCAAACATTTGGTTTGTCGTGTAGTGATCTATCATAGATCACGAGGCCACCGAGACCCTAGTAGGTGAGGTGGGATAGAAGAGATTTCTATTCAAATCAAATGGATCATGAAAACAGTGATTATTGAACAGAATGAGATCGAAATTCCAATAGTTCTAGTCAGGAAGAATGAAGCAGATCCGAGTTCCCATATCTTACTCACCGGATGAGCGCTTTGGCAATCCATTCCACTAAAAAACATTATCCATGAAAGCATGAGAGACTGATTGTACTGTATAAGGGTGAGCAAGGGGAATGAAATGAGAATATTTAGTGAACCACCAACAATATGACTTCTTTGCCCCATGATTTGGGAAGACCCTCAAAGATAGATAAAGTAGGCAGAAGTAGGTAATGGCAGTGGATCTAGGAGACCAGGGTAGTGGCAATTCTCTCCCTTGACTCAGTGGCAAACTGCACACTCATGTAGAAAAGTTTCAACCAGGCAATCAAATCGCTTTTTGACCCTTTGATAAGTAGCCATAATGCCTGAATGGCCTCCTACGGGAGAGTTGTGAAGTGAATCAATGATTTGGTGTTTAAGAACATCATCTGATCCCACATATATTCTTTCTATCTCAAAAAGAATCATTAACAAAGTAGGCAGAAATAGAAGGATGGTCATCATTAGTTGATACAGTGGAAGCCCAAGCAGGAGTAACTGCAGTGACTGCCATCATAAGAGAATCTCTTCTGCTCAAAGCATCTGCAACCTTGTTTTCTTTGCCATTTTAGTATTCAATCTTGTAATCGATTTTTTTTTTGACATGCTATTCCCTTTCGTACTCGTATTTAAAGTCAGTTTTGATCAAGAATTGGGAACCAAGAAAGTAGTGGCGCCATCTCTTCACGGATTCCAAAATCGCTAAAGCTTCTCCTTATCATAAGTTGACATAGCAGCATTTCTGGGTCCAAGGGTTTTACTGAAATAAGCAATTGGTCTGCCTTGTTGCATCAGGACAGAACCACCTGATGCATCTGTTTCAAAAAAAATCAGGCTTAATAATATGAGTGACCTCCCTCTTTTCTAGGACACGTATATTTGATCCAATCTTTTTTCGTAGCCATGGAATTGTACAACTCCCTATCTCGTTGAAAGCCTTGTTGCTTACGGAAGAGAAGAGTTGGATGCCGGTACTTGGTGGGAAAGCTCCCGTTTCCACTTTGCTTCTTGTAAGCTTAGGTATAAATAGCTCACTTGCGGGAGGAACATCTTTCATTTCTCTCTTTTGGTGGATCCTTTCTCCTCACTTTTTGTGCTCCGGTCAAGATGTAACTCATCCTGTATATACATAATTAGGAGACCTCTCACGAAGAAAGGAGTACCATTTGTGTGGATCTTGTAAGCTTCGGTATCCTCAAGCATTCATTGTTCATTGATAAAAGATTTGTGCTAGAGACAGATGCCTGTGGGCATTGGAGCAGTGATAAGGGGTAGAAGTATTCGTGTGTGGTGGGTTTCGATGGGAAGGTTGCACAATAGATCATATCCCGTCCGTCCTTTGAGGATGACTAAAATGACAAGTCAGTCTTCTCGAAGAGACATAGATGCCAGTATCGAAGTAAAGTCAACATCCCCTATGCCCGGTACACCAGTAGAAGGAGCAAGAAAGTATGATCCCCTTGTCGCTTTCTCTTTGCTCTAAGAAAAAAAATTGACCTTCGCTAGAATGTGTTTCTATGGCCTGGTAATCTAAAGGTAGAGATCCTACTCTTCCTTAAGCGCCAACATCCTCTTTCCCTAATGCATTAGATTCCACAGGTACGACTATTGCTTGCTTTCGACTAAGGACAACCAGAAATCATTGCGTTATCGTTCGTTTCATCAGTCAAATGAATGATCTATCGTCATGACCCATGAACTAAAAAAGCTATTCGATATCATCCTCTTTAAAGATTCAAGGGGATGCAAGAGATTATCGTTGATGTTATCATTCAATTAGTAACCCAAGCATTCCAATAAGCCTTACACTCCTATGAATTATTGATTTCTCTAGCTATAGCTTTGGACACCACAAAGTATATGGCGCGTGTTTCCTTTGATTTGATTCGAACTTCATTCTTCATCGTCTAGTAACTATTATTGAATTGGAGATATTGAGAAACCCGTCTTGGTGATTCATTCCAAATGACAAGGAACATGTTCTGGACGAAGTCGTACATAAAAGAGTACCAAGAAGCGTGAAGCTGATAGTCCATCAGCCCAGGGAAGCTTTATGCCATCCGCCCAAGCTCATTTGACAGGAACGGCAGATAACAAGGCTGTCTCTGGTCTCCCCAAACGAGAGTGGACCGAGTCGATTTAGAAATGAGAAACAGAGATGTTGACGTGGATGCACTATTCTATTTGGAAATTCGCTAGTAATTCACTAGTTTGATTAAAGATGTTCGTCGCTACCCTCTCTTTTTCAAAACTTCTATGTCAGCGGTGACCTTTTTTATTTGATTCCCAATCCTGATATCGAAAAGATCAGCAGGCTCGTGGATTCGAACCACGTTTGGATTTGGAGTCCAAACGGCCTAGCGAAAGAGGATTTTCAGTCCAGCCGCGACTGTCGTAACCTCCGAGGATTTCTCCACTGAACTTCGATTGATTGATGAAATAGCTACGTTTTTTTCTTATTTGATTCGGATATTGTCCATCTTTCTCTTTAGTTTTCTCCTTTCTTTCTCCGAAACCTATCTCCATTGGATGGACTTACGAAATTATTCTTTCGTACCCCATCTAGGTTAGGATCCCATGAACCAGGAGCTAAAGCATCGGTTCCTCGATCTTCCTACTGGAGGCATGGTCATGGCTTTGATTCATTCATTTCATTCTTTGTTCAGTTGTGGAATCGAACCACTAGCACAAATTGGATTTCGAGTCCAGGGCGCTCAAAAGGATTTAGAGTCCTTTTACCAACTAGTCAGAACCAGGGAGAAATCAAACTACCTCTTTTTATTCCAATGTTCTATTATGTTTTTTCTAGGTAGTTGGATTTCGAGTCGAATGCGCTAACGCTTTCTTGCTCTTTCTCCGGGCTTTAACCATGTCTCCCGAACAATTTCAGTACATATGGCACAAGATGATTCCACATATATATCGAGGTCGGAATGGGATCAGGTGTTTTCACGTCTCACCGTAGTGCCCGGTTTGTCTTGATTGGTGATTCATAAACAAGAAGGAAAATGGAAAAGTAGAAAATCTACACCTCGTCTCCCCATCAGAACATATGGATCTCAAGTTTTTTTCGCGAAGGATTCAATCCAGCCACAGGTTCCCCTACGGCTACCTTGTTACGACTTCACCCCAGTCGAAGACCCCACCGTGGTATCGCCAATAAGACCACCAAATGCCTTTGTGGCACTAGTGGTACACAGAAGTCATGGGTGATCATTGGTCCGATGCTTCGGGCGAAACCAATTCCCAAGGTGTGACGGGTGGTGTGTACAGGGCCCGGGTACATATTCACCGCGACATGTTGATCCGCGATTACTAGCGATTTCAACTTCATGTTCCCGAGTTGCAGAGAACAATCCAAACTGAGGCAATCTTTCCGGATTCGCTCCGCCTTATAGCCTTGCTTCCCATTGTCATTGCCATTGTATCACGTGTGTGGCCTAGCCCATAAGGGCCATGCGTACTTGACATCAGCCCCACCTTCCTCCAGTATCTTACTAGCAGTCCCTCGTGAGTGCGGCACGCACCTTTTTTTTGTTTCGGAGCGGGGCGCGTACTATTACCACTACGTACCACACCACCTGGCGGTTGGCCTTCATGCCGAGTCTTCCTCCGCCTTAGACTCGACGTCGTCGAAAAAAAACCAAACCTCCATGCTCATTGGCACTTTGACGTCACTATAGGTAGGTCTCCATGGGTCTTGAGTTTGAAAGCCGACTTCGGTTCACACGTGAAAGTGCTTCGAAAGGCACCGGCTCCGTGAAATTCTTGCTGAAAGCACAGCTACATGCTGGCACTCAATTAAGTAGTAGCGCTGGCACGTCACTCGGCTCCTTTTAAACTTCGGCGGAAATTTCTCCTTAGGCGCATGTCTCAGCAACACAAAACGAGGGTTTCGCTCGTTAGGACTTGACCAAACATCTCATGACACGAGCTGACGACAGCCATGCAGCACCTATATGAAAGTCAGTACCATCCCGTTAAGGACAGGTTTTGTTGTTCATATGTCAAGGGCTGGTAAGGTTTTGCGCATTGTGTCGAATTAAACCACATGCTCCACCGCTTGTGCAGGCCCCCGTTAATTCCTTTGAGTTTCGGTCTTGCGACCGTACTCCCAGGCGGAGTGTTTCACGCGTTAGCTGGGCCCCTGATCCGCGTAGACCAAGGGCGAACACTCATCGTTTACGGCATGGACAACCAGGGTATCTAATCCTGTTCGCTCCCCATGCTTTCGCACCCCAGCGTCGGTAGGGACCCAGAGAGCTGCCTTCGCTTTTGGCGTTCGCCGTGAGATCTCTGATTTCACCCCTACACAAGAAATTCCACTCTCCTCTGTCTCACTCAAGTGAATTGGTTTGAGAGCATTCCGCCACTTTTGGCGACTTTCACTTTCAACCTGATTCACCGCCCACGTGCCCTTCGCCCAATCATTCCGAAGAACACTTGCCCCCGTCTTACTGGCTGCAGCACAGAGTTAGTGGGGGCTTCTTCCTCGAGTCCTGTCATGATCGCGCTTTTCGTGAAAGAGCTTTACAAGCGGCATTGCCCTTCTTCACTCACGCGATATTGCTGGATCGGGCTTTCGCCCATTGTCCAAGATTCCCCACTGCTACCCCACATGGGAGTCCGGGCCGTGTCTCAGTCCCAGTGTGGCTGATTATCCGAAAAGACCAGCTAAGCATCATTGGCTTGGCCAGCCTTTACCTGACCAACTACCTAATACTGTGCAGGCTCATCAAACAGCGCTTTTGAGCTTTCTTCAGGATTTGGCCCGAACTGTTCGGCAGATTCCCATGCATTACGCACCCGTTTGCCACTTTGTTCTCAACTATTCTGATTCTTTTTTTGAAGGTCGTTAGGTCAAAGCCGTAGCGCGCGCCCTATAGTTTTGAAGCAGGGCGAGACAACTTTAGCTAGGAGCCTCTTTTCCTTCTGCCCAGCTCCCCGAAAACAACGTTCGACTTGCATGTGTTAAGCATATAGCTAGCGTTCCTTCTGAGCCAGGATCAAACTCAGATTTTGACTATGATTGGGCCGAACAATGGTAGAACCTGGTGAACCGGGCTGGATACTAAACATTGATTCTCTCTCCTAACCACTCTGAAATATGTGAAATACACGGAATCGATCCAAAACGGAGAGCAAGGGAATCAACTCTTATTGCCGTAAAGGAAAAATCACCCCTTTCCTTTATATATAGTCCGCCAAGGAACAAGTAGCCTTCGCCACCTATTCCTGAATTAAGGGAACGCGAGAAATCTTTCTCTATGTCAATTCAAAACAAAATAAACGGACGACTGAATCTAAAGAAATTCTTTTGAGAAGAGCTTGCGCCTATGAAAGACTAGGCTCTCACCTATGTGGAACGGATGCTTTTCTACTCTACTTGGTCATCATAGACCATCAAATCAAGATAGATAACTATCTTTCGGATACCTTACCTATATTTCCTATTTGACCTAAGCCTTCCCTCATCCCGTACAATAATAAATCCAAAGTATTTTTTGGTCAGGCGACACCCAGATTTGAACTGAGGATAAAGGATTTGCAGTCCCCTGCCTTACCGCTTGGCCATGCCGCCAAATCCGATCCAAAATAGAGCCAAATATTCATCCACATTATTTTACTAATTGATATTCGTAGGAGGGGATTACTAAACCCTTTTTGTGTTTGTTTAGATCGTTGAATCCCTTTGTACTTATCCCTTTCCAATCCCTTTGAATAAATTCATTCTTGTTTTTTATTGGACCCTATTTTATTCTCTTCGATTGATTGTATCTCAAAACACACACTACTTAAATACCTTCTCTTTCTATTGAAAAGAGAAAGTAACAGATTTTTGAATTGGAACCATTCACTATATTATTTGTTATTATTTGTTATTTTGAGATTTTCTATTTGTTAGTAGTGAACGGTTCTAAAATGGGTATTGTATCCAAAATAGTGTTTCCTTAATGGCATAACAAAAGAAAATGGATTGCTAAAAAGAAAAGAAGTTGGAAGATAATTATGATATTGATATAGTGTGACCTGACCCCTGTTGCTCCAAGTGAAATTCAGTCTAGGATTCTTAAAGATATTCTCCATTTTTTCCCTTTCCCTACAATAAAGTATAGTCTGAAGGCTAGCACGCACCATTCCTCGCTTATGATAATCTAAGGCCAAAAAGAAAGAAGGCTCACACCATAATAATAGATTTCGGTTTTCAAGGTCGTGGATTTGGATCGATTTCGGTTTTACGGGCTTCATACATTGTTAAGAAAAGTACTAGGCATTAGAAAGCATCACGTTCTGGCCACATACAAAAGAAGTCGGTGGAAGGTATGGAATTTCTCGGCAGAAGGTCAGAAAGAAAGCAATCGCCAGTGCTCTCGGTTCCATCAACGAGTCCTCTCTCTGAGAATTCAGGAAAACAAACTAACCTTGTCTGCCTATGTTCACCTTGACATGAAAGAATCTTTTCTGCATATGAGTTAGTTCACTTTACTTTTCGAGGGATCCTGGAGTTCACTTGTCTATGAGTGTCTGAACAGCTTCAGATCCTTCCAAGGCGCAGGGGTTCTCTCTCCATTCACTTTGAGCTGGGTTTCTTGTGATCTTTGTATTAGTTTTTCCGTCCAATTTTATGGGAAATTCTGTCTTACACAGTTGTCCCCAAGGATGTCCATTCCATTCAGCAGGGACTCCATCTCGCATTCGATCTCCCTCCTTTCCCTGACAGAGTCGAGGTCTCTTTGGACTTATCTTTTGCCTCTCTCCCAGATTCATAAAAAGGGAGCAAGAGGGCCTCTCGACGGGAGTGATTCCCCGAAAAGAGATCGTTCCCAGCATCCTCGAGTTCGTAGTCAAACTCACCTTCATCCACCTTTCATGGACTGGCACGGGCAAGCGCCGATGTCTGGAGCAGGATATGGAAGCTTGGGTTGAGGAGGCTGTCAATGAGAATGGAATATTTGGATTAGTTTGATTTTGATTTTCTTTTTTTTTGTTGTGAGAGGTCTGAGTCCAAAATAAGGAAGTAGATGACAATTGAAGTAGGGGTCTGCCTTAGGGAAGCAAGAGTCTCATAGGGAAGGAGATCCTGCACAGACCAATCCCAATCAGGAAGAGAGTCTTGTTGTCAATGAAAGCAATGAGACTATGTCACATATCTGCCTATCTCGTGTTGTGAGCTATAAAGTACCCACCAGGGGGGGTGGACCAAGAAAGAGGCAGGTGATTGGGTCCTTCCCATCCTCTGCGATGTCAGTCTCTTTTTCATTCTTTCACCCTTGCTGAGTAGCGAAGTTTTTTGACTCAAGATCCAATTCATCAATCATTTGACTTGGTACGAACATAGGAATCCAGACTCCTAAGATTCGATCTTCAGTTTCGACCTTCATCAGTCAGGAAAAAGAAGAAGGGCCCACTTAATCCACTCAGAGAGACCGAACCAGGCAACAAAAAGGTTGAAGGAAGTTCTCTTTCCATTCCAACTAAACTAAGTGAAAAAAGGGGGAGAGCAAAATAGAAACACATGAACAAAGGAAACTATGTCCAAACCAACGAGTCCTTTGGTCGACTCTAAAGAATGTATCGGGAGTTGGGAGTTAGCCGTCTCATAGGAGTGATAGCTGGGTTTTCACGGAGTTTCTTCGTACGATTGAAAAAAAAGAGTGCTCTAGGTCGGAGAAAACAAGAAGAAGATTGTTCACCAGTCTGTCTCCCAACCTATTTAAAGCAGCTACCTACTGTGATCTGGTCTTGGGACAGCATTGGCACCCCCGTTTGCTGGATCTTCTAGGCACTCTAAAGCGCTTCCACGAGAGCCAGATGGACTTTGAGTTATAGACGGAGAAGAGCCGAATCAAGAGTGATTCCTCAATAAAACAAATGGGATTTTGAGGGAGGGCTGAACGCGATGTACTGAAGGGTTCACTTTCTAAATCGGCGCCAGTCTTTCCTGCTGTGAATTTCCCAGGTCGGGAGGAAAAGGCCCATCTCACCTTCTCTTAGTCTTTAAGGAGGAAAACTCGGATATGTCAAATATTATGACATTTCAGTGGATCTTGTCCGATAAGAGGAATGTTCCTCATCGTATGTAACTTAGCGCACAAGAGAATATCATTCTGAATGATTGTTGGCCCAGTCTCAGGTCTATGACTTGAGCGATCACTCAATTGAGGGATCATAGTAGGGCCCCTACATCTCTTCATAATGAGAAGAGAAATATAGGTAAAATCTAAAACTTCAAAAGGGTGATATTATGTATATCAGATAAGATCTAATTTATCATGATGATCCAAAAACAATTTGCGTTGGATATGAGTCGACGCTTTGATATTAACGGGACTTCTATTGTAATGGCGGAACTCATTGAGAAACTAAATATGAATACAGTGGAATCTTCAGATAAGGGTAAAATCAAATCATGGGTGAAAGTGGGATTTCATGAACCTTTTCCTAAAGGTGTGGAAACCGTTCAACTATATATTGCTTTTATGTATCTCCTATTGAAGCATGTCTATCCGCGAATTGATACAGGTGGGAATGGTTGGATCTGACTGACACCTGCGCTTGAGGCTCTTACGGGCTCTTTCAACCGCGATGAGAATGATCGTATCTATAGGCCTATTATGAAAAAAGCCATCATATTACGCTCACATGAAGATACCAAAGTCATTCCTTTGGAAATCCTAGGAAATATCCTATTTAGACTATTGAAGGATTTGAGCGAGGATTATAGATGTCTTACCTGCTGAAATCAAATCCATGGTGTCATGTATAAACTCTGGTTATTCTGAATTTCATCCCATTTTGGTATACCAAGCATATAAATATGGTATAGATATTAATATGGAGGAACATTTCAATCTTGAAAGGCATGATGAGCTAGGGTATTGTTGTGTGAGGCGCCCACTCATGTATGCTGGTGATTGGCCATGTGTGTGTGTGCCATCTCTTCCAGTAGATGCACTGCTTTTTAAAGCATTATCTAATATCTTAATGCGGGAATTTCTATGGATAAGCAACAATCTTCCGCGTAGATTAAGTCATTATAATGAAATGGTGACTTACCATGAGGAGTTCTGGAATGGTAAAACTGATGTGAATCGAGTAATCTTTGTGGATTTGAGTCCTAGTATCAAACATGTTTCTATGGAACGTGTATGGAGTACATTAAAGTGTCTACATAATATGGGAGTGATTTCTCATATCTTAAAGCCATTTTTATATCTTC
Organism: Avena insularis; assembly: GCA_023614405.1. Taxonomy (NCBI): domain Eukaryota; kingdom Viridiplantae; phylum Streptophyta; class Magnoliopsida; order Poales; family Poaceae; genus Avena; species Avena insularis. The sequence continues at coordinate 437,347,563 of CM042694.1, read as the reverse complement.
CGATATATAATGCATCGACTAACCTCCCAATTCCAGATGATAATTGTATACCACTGATAGGTGAATTAAGTGACGTCCTCCTGGATATCTTTTTTCAATATCAATTTGATAGCGAGGTCCTGACCCGATATGAGGATGTTCTTTATACGAGATGGGATACCAATGTCCTTCTAGCTTCAACAAGCAATGATTCATATCTGGTTGAGAGAGATGAGATTCGCAACATCTTAAATCATGTGAATCTAAGTGGATTTATTCATTTCTTAGAGCGTGATGGCGGGTGCCTGAGGGTTAACTGTTACAAGTCAGAGTTATTCCTTGATGCAGATGGTTATGTTAGTGTCATTCAAGCAGACGAGGGTGAGATTGACGATGATAGAGATTAGAGATTGATTTCTTATTTACATAAAGGGATAGAACATATATCTTGATTATTGATTGAGTAATCTATTCATAACAATAATGAGTATCCCTCATCTAGGAAAACATGCTAGTTCTGCACATGGAAAAATCAAAGGCAATATAAGGTTCATCGATAGAGAAGATGGTTGTTCTACACAGTGAGGATACGGGTTTAAGAGTCGGGTGAGTAGGCTGGATTGCTAAGTTCTACCTCCGTTTGATCCTCTACCGGCTCTAGTGGTCATATAAAGGAACACAAGCGGGTAACCACTTAGGGAACTAGGACCCGGTATCTTAAATTCCACTGGAGTGACTTACTCTCGGAGGGAGCACCGGTTCTGGAATCCGTTAGTAGTACACGTAGGCGCGTGAGCACTATGATATCAGAACTTACTTTATTATTCAATTTTCATGCTTAAACAACGATTCGTCCGTGGGATGATCAGTGGGGTTGATGCCCTATAATCATACATAGTTGGACTTGTGTGTGCCTTGCTTGTACAATCAGAAGCTACAGGAGGAACCTTCCATGGAGGACAGGCGGTAAACTCTGGATCCTAGGACTATGACACGATGCAACACTTCCCATTTTAGGTGGAGCTTTCTTTGGAACTGTGGATACACGACCTTTTTGAGGACAATGTCGACTTGGAGAATACTCGCTCTTTAACTCGGAGTCGTAGAAGCTAGTGTTATCTTGCTTGCTCGAAACGTGCTTGAGGAGTGATGTGTCTCGTATTCAAGCGACGTTGCAGCTTACTATCTATTTGAGCGACCACCAAGTAGCATCTTGAAGTGGAGTACGACAACTTCTGCTCCAAGGGAGAAAGGTATGCGCTTGTGAGGCGGCTTTTGCTTGCAGAGTTACTTTTGAAGATGATCCACCCCATTTTCTCAGAAGAGAAGTCTGAACATGTGTTTTTTCGGGGAGGAAGCTCGGTAAACTCTTTCTCGAATTTTGTTCGAATTCGTTGATCTGCCGAATCAAGATCAAGTTGGGTTCTTATCGAACCTAGTATGGTATGTCTCCTTCTTAAGCAACTGACTTCTTCTTGTATGACTTATTTAGAGAGTATATCAGGCCTCGGCTTCACGCCTGCAGCCGGTTTCTCTCTGTTCCGCTAAGACAAGTATGCCGTTGTCCTAGCCATCTCTTCCTCTAACAGGCGCAGTCAATTAATACTCCTTATCTGTCGCATTGGTACGGGGGAGAGCACGGATGCATGGAGGGACAACAGGATCCCCTGAGATGGCTTGCTCCAGCCGGTGACACATCTTGTGGACGATGCGCCGTGCTTGGTTAGTGACTATATCGACCAGAGTGCATGGACGTGGGACATGTCAAAGCTCAAAGCATATTTTACACCAATGGATGTCGATGTGATCCAAAACATTCCTAAAATAAGTTGTCCTCAGCTACAGCTAATCCCAAAACCTGTTCCTCTAGCTCAGCTCCATTCTTTTTCTCGTGCAAACGGCTTTCGAGTATATAAAAGACTAGCGGAAAGGCCAAATGAGTCACTTTTACCCTATTCGGCACTCAACTGATTGAAAAACAGAGTAGTCTAGTAGCATTATTGAAGCCTTTACCACATCTTCCATCCATGAGGCATCGAGAGAAGAGAGCCATTCAAGCAAATAAAGAAGGATCCTGGAGGTATTTAACCTCAAATGCTCAGAATGAAAGAATGACTATTTCCTTGCTGGAACATAATGACAACCGCAGGAATTCAGAATAAGACATGTTAAGTTTCTCCTCTTTCTGTCTAATGACTACTACGACATGCCTAGACTATAACATTCCTACGGAGTGCTGCCCATAGATTACGGAACACTTGGCATATGTTGATTGAGTCCCGGTTCCCTCACTCGCTCTACTTTGAATCACGAATTAGCATATGAAAAGCGGCGATCTTTCTCTATTTCTTCCTCTTCCACCAAAACAAACAAGTTGTTTTCGGGCGTCAGGCAAACTTAGTTCTTCGTCCCTCCGGTAATTGGATGGATATATAAGGATTGGGGTTGTCACCCGTATGCTTCTTATCTTTGGCTTCGAACAAGGGGAGTCCTTTCAAGCTTCATCAAATCCATGGCACAAGGTATTTTTTCATTATAGAATCGAGCAAGAATCGGATTGTGAATTAGGATTGTATGCAAGAAGGGATTCGGAAATAGCAAAGCGAGTCAAGTAATCCGAATACGTAGCCACTCTCATTCTAATGCTTATATCCTGAACTAGTTCACCGAACAAAGGGACAGAACTACTGACTAAACTATAGCGAGCTAATACCTAAACTTGCACTCTGAAAAACATTCAATCCATTATTTGAAGCTAAGGTGTGGGAAAAGAATACATAAGGTTAGATATGAACTAGTTGACTGTTTGATTGAGGGAGTACGATGCATTTGACTCAGGTTTTTATTCCATTCTAGGATTCATTCATATTCGACCATAACGAGACTCAATAACGAAACTAGGGCCCTTGCTTTCCCAACTGGATCAGGAAACTTCCAACCAAATAGGATGTAGAAGAGATAAATGACAACTATCTCTAGAGAATTGAAAAAAGGTGTGCGAACTATGTTATTGAATCGGCCATGAAAACCTAAAATGAAGGAATAGGGGGTAAAAGGAAGTATTGGCAAGGCTGTAACATTACATGCAGGTCCTAGCCTACGTTCGTTGGTGGTTGACTACCGGGAAAGGGCAGAATAGCAATAGTGAGGAAGCATACCACCCAAAGCAAGAGGTGAACAAATATTTAGCTGAGCTAACAAAGCTTCAGAGTCCAGATCATACCAGCCAGAACCTGAGGTGAAGATGTTGATACCTTAAATGCTTTTTTACATATTTTCGATTACCACAAATCAGGTGATTATAGCTTACCTTCTCCGTGGCTTCAAGATTCTGTATGCTATCTCTTTTGCTTTTTTCTATCTAATTGAATCTACATTCACTCGCTTATTCCCAAGTAAAGGAACGAACAAGGAGGCATCAGGACTAGAGAATCACCGTCTAGTACCTCCGTACTCGCTCCTACTTTATTAATTAGGGAGTGTTCCCTATGAAAAGAATAAGAAGGCACTGTACTTTGAGTAGGAAACATTTCCCTACTTCGCTTCCCTGCTAACGGCTACGACTACGGCTATGGTTCTTAATCGAATCCAATAACGGAACGGTATCCTTTCCCTCAATACCGGTATCATACCAAGGAAGTAGACATTAGCAAAGAGTTCATCTTTATCTAGCCCTCGGCATCCTATGCACGTACGAATTATCTAGTTGTATCCTAGCGATAAGTAGCACTAGCGTTAGTAGAACAAGCAACTGCGCCTCTGTTTCCTATTCCTAGCGAACTAAATCAATTAAATAGACCAGGGCTAGGAAAATCAATCCATTATCTAGTTGTAGACGTCAACAATTAGGATCGGAACAGCAGCGCGATCAAGGTAGGTAAACTTTATGCAGTATCTGCTACAAAAAGAAGATTAGAGAACTGGTTCCATCTACTTTATCTGTGGGCATGAAGAACATGCTTCTTTCTCAATTTATAGGAATCGTTAACCGCAACTCTCCTTTTCAGGCTTGGATTGGTTTTTTGATGCAGTAGAGAAGCCGTTTCCTTTGAACTTGGTCCATCGGACAGATATAGACATGGAGAAGCTTTTCAATGTCAATATTTCACTACTTTGTTTGGACATTGCTTCTTCACTTAATGCTTGCTTTCCGTCTTACCTTTGCTGGGCCTATGATAGGCTGAACTCCAATACGAAATAAGATTATACATGAAGGTTGGTGAAAAGCAAACGAAGCAATTGGTTCTCAAATGTCGTGACGTCACCTAGCTTTATTCTATATTTCTCATTCTATTGGTATGTATAGTGTCTTTCATCTTCTTTTTCATTCATTCTGCCCACAACCGTTAGGTATTATGACAAAAGGAACCAGCATGTTGCTCCTGAATCTACAGATAGAGAAGAGGGCACGTCTCTTTTTCTAGAAGCCGGTCTATGTTCTTATTCTTAATCGAATTCTAAAAAATGTTAGTTTCAAATCACTTCCATTGGGCTAAGCGGGTCATATATGGCTTTTGGCTTTCACCTATGTTATGTATTCTCTCACAATCACTCCTAGCAATAAGTGAAAAGGCGGCTATCGATACTGTCCCAACACCTCCTCTTCTGTGTCTACTTCTCCATTCTAATTTCTGACAGGTTCACGCCTGCTTGTGTATTGGTTATAACCTCTGTACTGTATTTTGTTTGGCTTAAATTGCCAAATGGCAAGACCAGACCCCATGAAGCTTCTAAGTCTGATGTTGATTTGCAAGAATCAGATTTACCAACGGGAAGAATGCTTAGTGTATCTGCGGTGGGTGAATCTTAGGAAACTCGCCTTGTCCGAACAAAAGCGGGAGGTAGGTAGGTGGTAGTTAGAAGGATTCCTTTGGGGAGCTGCTTCTTCCTCTGGATTCCCTTCTTCTATGGACAGACCCCCGACTAGGGCAGCAGCGTTTTAAAGAAATACGAACAGTTTGGTTTTCACTGAGCCCGCTTCTTAGTGATAGGTTTCTAAAGTATCTATCGCTATGTGCCCCTCCCCGGAAAAAAACAAATAGGCTCGGGCAATTATCAGCTTAGGGACAGCAAGCGGATAGTAGATCTGGCTCCATCTCTTGAATCCGCTGTAACTGATAGAATCTTGTACGAGAGACCGGCAAATAAATAAGGAAACCCGCTTAAAATGCTTTTTAAGTAGAAGTTGAGCCATTACCTGCTAGCATATATCCCCACCAGGACTCCCCCCAAAGCAAAGTGAAACCCGTTCTTTAATTCAATACCTAGAGACGCTCCAGTCCAAGTTGAGGCGTAGTAGGAGGGATTTCGGTCACCATTATTTATGGACCACGTAAACATACTTTTTTAGTTTAGATTCTTATGCTGGACCTGCAGCCTTAGCCTGGGACACCACTATGCGACATAAAGATCGGATCAAGTTATAATTTTCTCATTAAGAAAGAGTACCCGAGAAGAATAGATATGATCCGGAAACACTCTTATTCGACGAGGCGTAGAGCGTTTGACTTTCTTCTTTACAATTAATTCCCTTAATGCGCATGAATGAGAGATTACAGCACTTAGTATGAGCATATCGGCCTATGCATTGATCCTAGAATAGATTCACAAGCTGAAAGGAGCCTCCTAAGAAGAATATGACTAAATACTCAGGTCAATCCCCCATTGGGGAGGGTATCACGTTTGGTGGAGTTCGCTATCAGCCAAACTTGAGCTCTTTTGACAGTCTTAAGAAAATCACTAGTGCCTAGGAATACCCCCTTCTTCACCAAAGGGTGCGGTTAACTAACCCAATTCACCGGGAGCAGACGCTATGTCAGACATTTAGCTAAGACGTTATGCTCTTTTGATTGAATTATAAGATAATTCAATCCCTAATTGGGCGTACCTTCGTTGACATCGAAACGCGCTCGCTTGAAGCCCCTACGGAGGCGGGTTTGTAAGAGAAATAAGAGGTGAATTAGCGCAGTTAAGAACTTCCTAAGGGCTACCACCAGTGGCAACCTAAAATAATGGATCAATTGGAGCTTATTTGTTAAAGCCACCACCCTGGTATCACAGATCCAACTTGGTTCAACGAATAAAAACAAGAATTTCAAGGGAGAAATATTAATGGCCGCCGCATCACTCATGTAATTTGCTAATCAAAATGCAACATTTAAGTGCATTTTAGTAGCTTGAAAACGAAGTCATTGCTACATGCTTCACTATTTTACAGATTACTCTAGGCAGAATCCACCGACTTCAATAGCCAATTGGACCACGGCCTCCTTCAACAGGAGTAATCAAAATGCTTTCTACCCTCGCCTACTTCTCCAGGAGACCAGTCTAAAACCAACCAAAAGGTGAACAAAATAAGTCATAACAGAGGTTTCGAGAGTGCCCAACTGAACCACCCGCTCTTAGATTCAAGAATTCGTGGCCTGAGCTTCATTCATTGATTTATTCGGGTGCATTCCTTTCGCACCCCGATTATGACGTACTCATTAAGTGCTAGACCCCTTCATCGTCAGATTTAGGTTCACCGCTAGCATAGCATTCTCAAATGCAGATTGCTCCCCGCTTGAGCTACCATACTTTGTTGGATTTACGACAGACCCCCCTATCATAGTTGTCCCTATAGATATAGAGATCGCCCTGGTGTTATTAGTACACACCTACCCTGGGGTACCATTCAAGGGAAACGGGAGGTTTCAACCTGTATCATCCAGCAAATTAAGACCCCTCGCCAGGAGCTTCCCCTAGAAACTTTCTAGCTTTCATCAATCAATCGAAGTTCAATTTCATCATCATGAGAGTTGTTCAAAGCCGATCCTAGCGTGTTTTATTAGCCCACTAAGCTAGAAAACCCCTCTACCGGGATGGGATGTATTGTATTATGCGCTTGTCCCGATGAAGCATAGGATCTGACAGAAACATGGGGTTTTTTAGATTCCTCACGCTCTCTTTTCAGGATTGATAATGAGCCTGGAGATCTGAAGTCTACATCTTCTGTCCAGGCTATTCCAAAAAAGCCCCATAGTATTTCGTATTGCATGCTTGAACAAGATTCGTCTTTCTATAATAGGTCAAACTCTCTTTACTGAAGGCTGTACGTGGGTATCCATCTGAGATACGGTCTGCGGGTCATCCACATCAATGGGTACAAAAGCAGTGAAACCTATATCTCAGTTCCCACCGGTCCTATTTATTAATCCAAATGGCTAGTATCTTTCTTTGCACCTATGATAGTTGTCTCAGTTGGCAAATGGATTGTCCAATGTGATATTTTAGTTGGCTATTGCATTTTTAGGCTCCTAAGAAAGAACCCGCAGGTACTATTACCACAGGTGGCTTCGAATCCTGTTTGGGATTCGTTTGCATCTCGGTTAAGCTTGAATCTGTCCATTCGTAGAGCAGCTAAAGTGGTTCTCCCTGGTTTTCAAGGTCGTTCTTTCTTATTTTGCTTCGTCCTTTAGATAGCTTAGTCAATAATGTAGGATCCTAATTCAAATGGGAAAGAATTCTTTTAGAAACAATGATTTTCGCTCCATTATTCTGAACTAGAATCTACTTGAACAAGAAAATGTTTTATATATGTTTGCAATCCATAAATTGGGTGTTTTCTTGACCTTTTCCACTATGTTTTGCTTATAAAATAAGTCAATATGGAAATTCCTCCAATGGAGTTCTTGTGCTTTTTGCATTATTGCTGCGTGCAGCATAATATCATGTATCATATGCTTTCTATAAGAAGATTGATTCTGATTGTCAATTGATATCATCTTAGGGTTACATTCCCTTGAACAGTGTTCTTGGCAAAACAGATTAGCCAACTCATCCGGGTTGATATAACATAAAAGATCATTCAAGTCCCGCACTTTAAAAAGGAGTCAATTATTCACTGAATCATATACACGCATATTTGAGATATTATTATATCTCGTAAGTGGCAAACATTTTAAGTTCAGATTGTGGGGATGTATCAAACTATTCCTTAGTAGACTATATCCGTCATCTCTATTGAGATTCGTGAAATAAACATTAATACTCCTTTTTTCATTTTTCACTACTCTTGTTAAACTAGTTAACAAACCATGTACTAACTGTGAACCTCTCTCAGATAGAATATTCATCACATGTGAGTCATCAGTGGTAATGGCTTTCCTAACGAGTAGTTGATTAGGTATAACAGGAGAGTCTGAAGTGGGAAATAAATGATTGGCCTTCAAAACGAGTGGTTGATTTGGTCTAACCATAATGAAAACGGCAGAATAAGGGATCTTGCATTGTTGATATCTCTTCATATAGACAAGTGTTTTGATATGAACAACAATGAACTGCTTTAATTTGAGCATCTGCGGCGGCAGAGGATGGGGATTCTTCTTACCATCTTGGATGGTTATCGTAGTGGAATACAGACGTTTCAAACCACTAATAGTGTGGGATGTTGAAATATTATGAGACATGATGATCGTTTATTTATCCTTTGTGAGAAGACTAATAACAACTAACGATTTTTACCATTATGAATTAATGCAATATTTCAATCAGTCTTGGTGGTCCTATGCTAGACTATATAAAGATCATCTAGTCCACTCTAATATCTCACTAGAGATGAACCAACTGCTCTCATCTAAAGTAACCCTAACCCTACCTTTTTTTAGAGAATCATTCCTCCCCCACTCTCTGCCCTTCTAAAAAATAAAATGCATTCCTTTGCACTGTGCTTTACTTTAGCTCTTATAGCACTCTTTTCCTTAATGCCTGTTGGCTCTAGCATTGTGCTCTTTTCTAAATTAACTTCAACATCAACTGAAAAATAAGAATTTCCACGCCCACCGATCACTTTCTGCGGAATCTCAATCAATGGCCACTACCGACAAGGGGACAATATATTACATTGAACACGCATCCAGCACCCTGAGTCACTACCAGAAAACTCGCGATATAGGAGGTAGACTGCAACCCCCGCTCCACAACGAGTGAAGAGAAAATCCGCTCCTGAAAGAGCTCTCCTGAGCGACAACGGGAAGAACGAAGCGATAAAAGATCGCTGAGTGAATGGGATGCTAGCCGCGTATATGCTTAAGAAAGGGTTGATGCTATTGTTGATTCCAATCTCCATACCTTTCCCTCTCCGAAGAGGGGACTCTTTGCATCAAGATTTGTTGAAACGTACCTTTATGCAAACCTATTCGCGACATTCCTTATAAAGTGGACAATCACTCTTGTTCTTGTCCTTAGTCTACTTCGCCAATGTAGTTCTTGTCCCGGGTCCCACAGGGTATTGGGTGAAAGATTTCTTCTAGACGAAGACTTCGAGCTGAGTGAATGTTCATCGGAACTGTTATAGTCCGAGAGATTGGATATGATATCCCAGTTTCTCCTACTACGGCAGCCAGCTTCCATCAGTGCACCTTTCTTACCATAAATCACAAAGGAATGCATACGAGTTTGTTCAACATGGGTCTAGATCTGGCTCTCGACCTTCACCACCCTTCTTTCTTGCTTTAAGCTTCCTTCCCCTAAGGCCATAGCCTCAGATGAACACAAAGCTCGAGACAAAGGAAAAAATCAAAACATTCCATCCGACCCCATTACTGGGATCCACAGGCATTGATCTAGCTGCCCTTGACTCTTACTCGACTAGAGTGCAACTGGTTCTTATAAAAGGGATCACCCGTGAGTTGTCCGTTGGGGAAGAAAAGAAGGGATTTCCAAGATCTATCAGAGGGAATCGAGAAGA